>JAHHUM010000088.1:0-247500 GCA_036173005.1 Crenichthys baileyi | reverse complement strand
CGTGGCGGATGGCCGCTCACACTGAACCTGGTTCTGCTGGAGGTTTCTTCCTGTTAAAAGGGAGTTTTTCCTCTCCACTGTCGCTACATGCATGCTCAGTATGAGGGATTGCTGCAAAGTCAATGCCAGTTACTGTCCACTGTCTCTACATGCTCATCCGGGAGGAGTGAATGCTGCAAGTCACTGACTGGATGCAATCTGCTGGGTTTCCTTAGACAGAAAAACTTTTTATCCAATTTGAATAAATAACTGAATCTGACTGCACTGTTCAATGGTTAGGACAAATTGGAATGTATGTACCTGTGCCTTGAGACAACATGTGTTGTGAATTGGCGCTATATAAATAAAATTGAATTGAAAAACTGAATTGAATAATTTTGGACATGCTGCAACATTTACAACAAAATATGATCTGCTTGTTTTGGTGGCTTTGGAACTGAACCAATATGTTCCTTTGTATTTTCCTATGATTATTAACATTTCCAGTCAATAACAAAATATGGTTTTAAATCTTCTCCAATACAAATAAAACTATATAAAAAGAAATGAATGCCAATCAATACTCACAAAAACATCTTTTTTACCTTAAAGAATCTTTAATGAAAATGTTCATGTACGTTGATGAAACTGAGATAAAAGGCATAAAATCAAAGATAACGTGTGAATGGATTGTACACCGTGTCTGCTGTCTCTAGGCCTGTTCTGTCTAGATGCAGACTGTGCACCAACTTGCTGTTTGATGAACAGCTTTTCTCACCCTCCGCTTCCTGCATAAAAGATGACCTGCAGAGGAAAAAGTGCTTCTGCTGCCGCTGGCTCAGGCATCTTCACAGGTGCTCCTAGCTTACTTTGCACAGTGGTAAGCATTTTATCCATATAAATGCAGGTCTTAGTAAAACAAACAAAACAATACATTTGACACCAGCACCTGACAGATGTGCAGATCTGGGTCTTGATTTATGGCACAGACTGACAGTGGCAGATGGAGGAGCTGTAGGTGCAGGAGCACCAGCACATTGCCTCTTTTATTTACAAAATGCATCAACAGACATTTTTGGGCAATTTATTTTTCTTAATCTGAGCTCACCCATGACCTGCCTGAGCTTCAACAAAATAGACCCCTTTCTCTTAATGTCAATGGAAGCTCTCACACTGCATCACACTCACAGAGAGATATATCATCATTTGTCCAGCAGTAAATGAGGGGACAGAAAAGTCATAGTAAATGAAGCATTTACAGGGGTTGGACAATGAAACTGAAACACCTGGTTTTAGACCACAATAATTTATTAGTATGGTGTAGGGCCTCCTTTTGCGGCCAGTACAGCGTCAATTCATCTTGGGAATGACATATACAAGTCCTGCACAGTGGTCAGAGGGATTTTAAGCCATTCTTCTTGCAGGATAGTGGCCAGGTCACTACGTGATACTGGTGGAGGAAAACGTTTCCTGACTCGCTCCTCCAAAACACCCCAAAGTGGCTCAATAATATTTAGGATCTGGTGACTGTGCAGGCCATGAGGAGATGTTCCAAACTTAACTTCCATGTTCATCCAAACCAATCTTTCACCAGTCTTGCTGTGTGTATTGGTGCATTGTTCATCCTGATGCACGACACCGCCTTCAGGATACAATGTTTGAAACCATTGGATGCACATGGTCCTCAAGAATGGTTCGGTAGTGCTTGGCAGCGATGGGTCCATCTAGCACAAGTATTGGGCCAAGGGAATGCCATGATATGGCAGCCCAAACCATCACTGATCACCCCCATGCTTCACTCTGGGCATGCAACAGTCTGGGTCGGTACGCTTCTTTGCGGGCTCTCCACACCGTAACTCTCACGGATGTGGGGAAAACAGTAAAGGTGGAATCATCAGAGAACAATACATGTTTCACATTGTCCACAGCCCAAGATTTGCGCTCCTTGCACCATGAAACCGACGGTTTGGCATTGGCATGAGTGAACGAAGGTTTGGCTATAGCAGCCCGAGCCGTTGATATTGACCCTGTGGAGCTTTTCCCGACGGACAGTTTGGTGGAAACAGGAGAGTTGAGTGTGCACATTTAATTTCTGCCGTGATTGGCCAGCCGGGTTTTATGTTTTTTGGATTACAATCCGGGTTAGCACCCGAAAAAAATCCCTTTCAGACAGCTTCTCTTGCGTCCACAGTTAATTCCTGTGGATGTGGTTCGTCCTTCTGGTGGTATGCTGACATTACCCGGATACCGTGGCTCTTGATACATCACAAAAGACTTGCTGTCTGGTCACAGATGCGCCAGCAAGACGGTGCACAACAATTTTGTCCTCTTTTAACTCTGGTATGTCACCCATAATGTTGGGCATTTCAATATTTTGAGCAAAAAACTGTGCTCTTACCCTGCTAATTGAACCTTCACACTCTGCTCTTACTGGTGCAATGTGCAATCAATGAAGACTGGCTACCAGGCTGGTCCAATTTAGCCATGAAACCTCCCACACTAAAATGACAGGTGTTTCGCTTTCATTGTCCAACCCCTGTATGTTCTAGACTTTAAACTTCAATGCCTAGGGTGTATGTGCTGTAAACAGTGTACTGTTGACAAAATAATGCATAGGTAGTATATTAGCAACCTGTGGTTTGTTCAAAGTAGGCGGCGATTGTTCAGATAAGGAAACAGAATTAGAGAACCTATGCTTGGAATTGGTTTAAAAACGGTGATGCTTTCATTTAACCGCTCACACTGTTTATCTCATGTTAGTGTCTTAATTCAGTGTATTAGTTTTAATTTTTGTTAATTCTGTGTAGTAGATTAGTTTGTTCTGATTTTAACTAGAAGTTGTGCACATCACATTTAAAATGCATCTCCACACCTGTGTAAAGGGGAAAAACAAATACAAATCAAAAGCCCTGCAAAACCTACCTTGAATCCACACAAAACCATAAAGAAAGTAGAATTTCCCCCCTGTGTTGGGCCCAGGTCGCCAGTAGGCCCTTCTTATTTCATTTGTCTTCTCTGTGAAACTGGAGTTCTGTCTTATTTTGTACTGAACGTGAGGTGGCAAAGAACCATCCTTGTTAGTCTGAAAAATCACACCTGGAAACAAAAAGAGTGAAGAAAATTCATTAGCACTGTGACGCTGAACATAAATCTGGTACGAATGAGTGACCCTAAATGTTCACAATCCCTTAAGACAATATAGATGAAAAAGTAGCATTACAAAAATAATTGTCAGAAAATTAAAGCCAAGAACTTTTAAACTGGTCTCCCTTATATAAGTTACTCTACAAATCAACCAGTTTGTTCTAAAAATAGTGTTTTTCTTTAGGTTCATAAAAACACTACAAGGAATTTAATATTTATCAGTTTTCTGGCAGAGAAAAATGATTTGTAGTTGAAAAAATAAATTCTGTGTCCACCAAATTTCTTATTGCCACCTTTACTATCTGGTGCTTTGTTGCCAACATGCACATGAGCGGATGCATCAGTGAGCAAAGACTAAAAATGAATTCTTATTATAACTTAATTATAAATCTTTGTTGCACATTTATTGTGCAACAAATCCTTGTTGCGACACTTGTTGCAACATTTATTTACAGAATTAAAAAAATCTTTTTAAGTATTCATTTCCAAAACTAATTTCACCAAATTTAACGCTCTTGATTACATTAATCATTCATTTTTAAAATGACATTTAAAAAAAAAATTGCTAATCTTAGAGATTATTAGTAGTCTTAAAACATTTGACAAACATGTAAATACATAATGGTTTGAGGCAAAGAGAAAAATTCACACGACTGTGGTTTTGTTGTAATGTTATGGAAAAAGTTGAACAAGTAAATAGAATATAAGAAGGAACTTAGAATCCAAAATCCTAAATAGGTTTTAAAAATGAAAAATAGGCACCAGTGAGAGCAACTGAGCTACTCTATTTATGTATTCCCGGTTTTGGAGCTATTTGATGTTTGTGCTCTGCTAGCTTTAAAAGAATTCTTCACAGCCTTTTTTGAGTTGTGCATTAGGGCCCGGATTGGGATGGGGTTCAGGTGAGCCAGTAGAGAAAAACACAGTTGCTATTGTTCACATCTTTTTGTTCATACTCAACATTTCTACAATTTTTAACATTACACCCACAAAGTTTACTGTATTTTATGTCACAGATGCACAGATAGTAGCTCATAACTGTGTCATAGAAGGCAAATAATACATGGTTGTCAGATTTTCTTGAAAATAAAAATCTGAAAAGTTTGCTGTTCTTTTGTAAATAGCCACCCTGAACTCTGATACACCTAAATGACATGCAGTGCAATTAATAATTAAGCTGTTTGCAATTAATCTCAGTATAAATAAAAGCCTGAGGTTTGTTGGAGAGCATTGATGAATAAACAACCTCATGAAGACCAAGGCCCACAGCCGACAGGTCAGGAAGTTGTTCACAAGTTTAAAGCAGGGTTAGGTTCTAAAACAAATTGAACTTTTTGACCTACCACAGCTCAGGTTCTGGCTGAACCCGTGCCGGAAGAATGGGCAAAAACGTTTGTTTATAGTTGCGCAAAGTAGGAATGGCCATAATCGGTTTTAAATTGTATTACAATATTTTGTGTCATTAATTGTGATTATGATAAAAAACATTTTAAAAAAGTATATTAAAATCCGCCACGGTCTGTAAATCTGGCAATAAATCTGTCACTGTATACAGTCTGACTCACCCAAACCTAAATACCGCTCCAAAAAACAAAACCAATCATCAAATATGCTACTTGAGTACAAGTAGCATACTGTACAGTAAGGGATAATTTACAATTTTAGAAATATATTTCAAATATAATTACATTTATTGATTGTTTGATGGCACAATTTAAAATAATTTGTTCAAACTGCAAAAGTAACAATCCCAATCAGTGTTTGGTCATTTATCTGGGTTTGCAAACGTTAGAATTTATTGCTTTCACAATAAATCCCAAATCTTTATTTTATCCCTCAATAACAATAAATGATACAATAATGGCCCATCTCCAGTGCAAATCTACAAGGCACATAAAACAAATGGCTTGCAGCTGCAGTTTTCTACAAAGCATTTACTAAATGGGAGTTAAAACAAACTCACCACACACGTTTCTGATTATAATGTTGATAAAAACAATGTAACTCTTTGCTTCCACTTAACAATCCTGTACCTCTTTGTATTGGTCTATCACATAAAGTCTCAAATGAAATACACTGAAGTTTGTGGTTGTAAGATAACAGAATGTGAAGTACTCTAAGTGGTGCAAATATGTTTGCAAGGCGCTGAGGGTGCAAAGGGGAGACTCACTGGCAAACACGGACACATTGTCCTGGTAGGCCTGGTTCAGGGTGTAGTTGACTATGCTGTCCTCATCAGGGAAGCCTTTGAAGACATCCACACTGACCTGGAATCATGAGGCAAAAATGTTGGTCCACAGCAGAAATTGATTAATGGAATTACACACTGCCACATTTAATACAAGTAATCTCAGTCATTGATGCTGATGTAGCCAGAATGGTCAGAACAGTGCAGCAAGTGGGACAGGTCCGGATGCCCCATCAGTGAGGGGAGCTACCAAAGAAATCACTGTGATTTCTAAGTAAGCAATGTCTTTTCCAGTTACACTCGGTCTCTATGGTAACCAACTGTTGTACTTGCCGATGGGTGGTGGCAGTTTCAACTACCTCTATTACTTTAACCCATATATTCCCCACAGAACCAAGATATTTCACAGCAGACACTTGTCTTGCTTGGCGGGAGGTTAGCTCCTAACCCCATTATAAAAGTCAGCAGGATTCAGAGACGCTGCTATTGTGATGGTCAAAAACAAAGCAAATACACTCAGCTTGCAGGTTTACAAGCTGAGTGGAAGTGGAGCTGCTATACAATTGGCACCACCATCGCCTCGGACCACCATCAGCAGGCAAGGCAGGGGAAGTGTCTTGCCCAATGACACAAGGGACCGCAACTCATATGGAGACTGATTGGGGGTTCGAACTAGCAGCCCACAGGTTACAGGACGAAACTCTACCACCTGAGCCACTGTAGAAGAGGAGGAAAGCAGTAGTCAGCTCCAAGCTGACAGTTATGCACCAGAGTTATGTTGGTTTGATGTTCCTGAAGGACAAAAAGAACCTTTTTACTCTGTTAGCCTTTTACTTTGATTGATTAAAGCTCTGTTTGCACAGCTCAACCTTTCAGGGGCTTTTAGTCAAATACATATTTTATTCTAATAATGTCCTGCCCTACAGGGTGCACATATGAGTTGCGGTCCCTCCAAGAAGCTCCAGGTGGACACATGCACCTGGAGCTTCTTGTTGAGGAAGAAGCAGCTCAGACATCCTAGTAGAAAACAAGTGGCAGCATGTCTGAGGAAACTTCTGGGTCAAATAAATTCATCTACTCACAAAATATTCAGTCAAACAGCAAACTAACTAACCTGTCCGATTCAGACATTTTAATAACTAAAACCATTAACACCGTTCTGACAACCCTTTAAGAATTCTTTGCTCTGTGCAGAATCGGATGTTCAGCAACCGAGATGTCAGCGCTTTTAGTTGAAAAGCTAAAATAAATAGTCAAAATCCACTCCAAATGTTCCACATTCTGCTGACCTTTGACATGAAACGTGTCCAGCCACAGGCAGCATTGTCAATGGTTTCCAGTTGCTCCAGCAGGGTGGATGTGTTTGGGAAAGTGTAGTTTCCCATCATCAGTGCTTGCATTAGCTCGCTGTCGGTGCCGTTCAACAACTCCGGCTGCTGCTGGAGTTCTGAAGACAGCTGGTCAGAGACAGGAGGAACAAAATGACTGGAGCATCCAGAAGCCCAATCACAGCCTGAAGCAAATTCAGTGCCATGCATTGAATGTATAAGTATTCACAACCCATGGCCTTTTCACATTTTGTCAACTTACAACCACAAACTTCAGTGTAATTCATTTAGATATTATGTGACAGACCAACACAAGGATGTGCATAGTTGTGAAGCGGAAGAAAAAAGATTTACAAATAGAAATCAAAAATTGTTTCTAAATTCAGCCCACCTGAGAATTTTGTATACCCTCCTTTTGTTTTTTGGGGTATGTCTACCAGCTTCGCACATCTAGAAACCAGCTAACCCTGACTGGATGAAGATCATCTGGGAACATGTCTTTATCTAAGCTCTCCCACTGTTGCTCTGGCTGTATGTTTAGAGCCGTTGTCCTGTTGGAAGGTGAACCTCCATCCCAGTCTGCTCTTTTTTGAAACCCTGAGGTGCTGTGATGGGTTTGTGCCATAAAAAACACTTTGCATGAAAGCCAGAAAGTCCTAATTTTGCAATGTTGGTTTGCTCTTCTGCGTGTTTAATGTGTCTCCTACATGTCTTACAGCAAAGGCTTTTTATGGCATTCTTCCATCAGTGCCTTCTTTTTCCCACTCTTTAATATGGAACATATTTACAGACTGCACAAAGAAAATGTGAAAAAATGTCCCACCTGATCTTTAGATCTCTGCAGCTCCCCCAGTTACCATGTTTGTCCTGGTTGCTTATCTGAATAATGCTCTCCCTGCCTTGCTTGTCAGTTTAGGTGGGTGGCCTTGTCTTGGTAGGTTTGCAGTTCCATCCTGTGGCATGCTCTTTACATTTTGGACAGATCTCACAGAGCTTGGGAAATTGTTTTAGAACCTAACCCTGCTTTAAACTTCTCCAGAATTTTCTCCCTGACCTGCCTGCTTTGTTCCTTGGTCTCCATAATGCTGGTTGTTCTCTAATGCTCTATAATAAACCTCTGAGGCCAGAAACAGAACAGCTGCATTTACACTGATATACACAGCTGGACTTTATTTGCTAAGTGGGTGATTTTTGAAGGCAGTTAGAGTAACTGGGTTTTAATTAGCAGTATGAGACAAGATGGGAGTAAATACAAATGCATGGCACAATTTTCTGATTTGTATTTGAACAAAATGTTGAAAACCGTGTATTTCTTTCACTTAACAATAATATGCTACTTTGTGTTGGTCTATCAAAAAAAATAAATATCCCAATAAAATACACTGAAATCTGAGGTTGTGATGAGCCAAAGCCTGAAAATGTTTGAGAGGTGTGAATACTTTTCAATAGCAATGTGAAAATTTTTTTTGTACATCTCAACAATACTGTATTACAAATTCATTCAAATAGCACTGGCACTTTAGTGCACCTGTTGGAGCCACATCAGATGGCTTTGCAGTCGGCCCTCCTCCAGAAAAGTCCTGAGCTGGGCTGAGATGTTCAGCCACACCCGGGTGTAATGAGTTACATTCCCAATAAATGCAAATGTCTCATTTGCCTGTGATTGAAAATAAAAGAAAATCAACATCATCTGAATCATCATCTGATCTAAAACTTTCACTGGGTATTCCAACATCTTCACTCTGCTTAGTCAGAGACCCAAAGAGCTGATTCGAAAGCTCTTGAAAACAGAATTAAACCCTGCATAGACATTTTTTTTCACTAAATCTTACTTACATCAAGATGCAGACAATGAAACTATTGCAACTGTTTGTTCAGTGGTCTCTGATATGTGTAACTGAGTCTGAAATATGTCTGGTATGATGATGAAACATGTTACAGGAACATGCTGTTAACATTTAATTGTTGACAGCATTTTAATATTTACATGTTAACTTGTTGTAAACATACTTTCAGAGCAGGCTGTCTACCTTTTGAATCACTTTGTCCACCTGGGAGCCAATGGGTGAGTAGAGGATTTTGGGATTTGTAGTCATCAAGTGAACAAGTAGGCCCAGATTCCTTTGTTCTTTGCTGGTGAATCCCAGTGAGCTCATATTCCCCTGCTTCAACGCCTCAGGCTCAATGATCCTGAAACAAAAGTGAGCCACAATAACAGTCTTCTGCTGAGCCACGGTCACTTTTCTATCTTTCACATTAAAACCAACAGCTACTGCTGTCATTATTCCATTTTCTACCTCATAAATGTCTGCTGTTTATTCCTAGAGCCTGCTACTTGTTTCTCCTGTGTAGTGAGATACAATGTAGCAATATGACTCAAGAAAAAAATAGAGGGAAACTTGCCAGAGAATTCTGATTTTTTTTTTGCAAGGTAATCCAGACAGAGAAATCATTATGAAAGTAAATCCAAGTACTGCATTTAACAGGAGTCAAATAAACATTAAACTGTTCAACTTTAGTACAGCTCATTCAAAATATTTTGTTGGGGAAGAAAAAATCTACACTGTAGCACTAGGCTACTGTCAGATGTGCCACTTTTGACTTTTTGTTTTCTCCTCAGGTCATTTCCAGCTTCCCTTCAAGCCTTCCTGAGAGAGAAAACATATTTTCTGTGCAACACCTAAAGAGACTGTGTTCCCTTATCACCAACTGGAAAACTCCCTTGATTGGATCCTGGTTGGGATCCAACAGTTATTCCATCCAAACACCCAAGTTAGTCTATTTCAATATATAATAATTATTCCCTGCAAAAGTCGAGAATTCACAGCAGATTGGAAAACAGGTTGCTTTATTGTTTGTTAAACATATAAGAACAATTGATTTATTAATTATACAGTATTATAATTTAATATAGTGCTGATGTAATGTTACAATATTAGGGTCACCATAGTCATAGAGCAAATAGTTTCTGGCAATGTATTTTCTACCTGTTCTGTTCTTGGCCAGATTTAAATTTTCTATTTTTGACTTTGTTCCAAAACCTTCAAAATCCCTTTGTATGAAATAATACATCCTGTTATCTGGTCCTTCTGCTCTCTCAGTTCTAGCTTTCACTGACTCATGTTCAGATTTCACCCACCTGTTGTTCCCACACAGAATGGGCTGCAGTCCTGCCCACAGCTGAACAAATGCTGAAAACTGAGAGTGAGGATTTTCCTCCTCCACCTTCCCCTTTCCACCTCCCTCCCCTCCTTCCTCTCCATCCTCTCTGGGAACATCTGTGGTGTTGACACTCCATGTGGTGATGTTAAGGGGCCACGTCCCATTGGTTGGGGATACAGGATTTTGACCGGCGCATGCTCCTTTGGGCAGCAGACGGGCCAGTCCAGAAAGCAGGTCCACATCCTTCAGTAGCCTCTCTACATCAGCCAAGTCCTTCAACAGGGCACCAAGGTGAGAGAGGGGTGGCAAGGAGCTGGGCTGCTCCAGATGAAGCTACAGAAATACCAGATATATCATTTATTCATTTAAAATAACAAAATGTAAAATGTCAATACAAGATGCAACCCAGGTGAAAAGTCACGCCCTCCCTCTGTCAGGTGACCCCAATGAACCAATCGAGCAGATGCTGTGGGCAGGTGCGCAGGGAAACACAGAGAAAGTTTGCTGCAGGAAGGGTTTTAAAGTCATTTAGTGCATATGGCATTTTAAGCCCATTTTCTCAAATAGTTTCCACTAAAAGGAATGGAATGTTGTTTTGTGCAATTCATATTGGTTGTTTAGTAAGGTTCTTGTATGCAAGTCATTGAACTTTATACTAAATAATATAGTGCAATAATGTTTAAATGATTTATGTCAAGTCAAGTCAAGTCCAAGATTGCCAGTGTACTGCAGTTGTGCCAATGGTGCTTTGCTAATGATATGAGGATCAAGTTTGTAGTCAAAGTATCACCAGGTCATAGTAAATGTAAAGCGTATCATAGATGTTTCCTCCCTACTAGTGAATGTGCCGTTTATCTGCTACCATCGGTGGCCCTGCTTACTAGCCTGCATGTGCACGGTAGGCTCCGCTGTGGGGGAGGAGCTGTGAAAGAGAGGGTTGTAGCACAGCAGAGAGCAATGGGGAGGTACCTGTAAGGCTAAGTCCTCGGTTTCCTCAGAACTCCCTATTACATCCTTAATACAACCAGTATTGTTTACTTGATTACCTGAACTTGGATTTGTGTACACGTTGATTTACATTGATTCATTGAACAAAGGCCCTGTATCCTATACAGGCCAGATTTTAAACTGATGGCGAGCTCCATAAACGTCTAGAGCCTAGACAGAAGAACTCCTCTCAAGTCAAAGGATTTAGACCATCCAACCACAACTGAGAGGATTCCATGTGCTCTGTCCGGGCCGGTAAGAGGCTCCCTGCAGCTGATTTAAACTTTTTTCCCTTTTTGAAATTCTCTGCCATTGTGCCTTATTTTTTGCCACAGCCTTTCACTTTTAATCACATGAACCATTGAACTCTAACCCTTGGGGTTACATCTATCGTGCAGTATATTAATAATAACATACTTTCAACAAAAGACAAGATTTTAGAGATAGGGTGAAAAGCTTGGCTATCCAACGACGATGACAAGATTTTTGTTTTTGAGGAAAAATGTTAATTTTTCCATGGCAAGCTAGTTATGATGCAAAAATCTATTATCCTTCAGTTTGGAGGTTGGCACTTTTTGTATGACTCTGGATTAACAGGGTGTTTCTGAAGAGGGAAACTAATAAAGATTTTGCATTTGTTGAATGTTCTCAGCCTTTATTTTCAGTCATTTCTGCTGAATCGTCTCCCTCCAAATACCAGACATCCATCTCATTATGGTATTTAAGTTGGTCGGCAATAGATGTGGAGAACATGGTCCACTCGTACTCCAACATCCCCTGGAATCTGGTCAAAACTCTCCCGGCGGTGGGAGTTGAATACATCCCTGGCCGAGGGCTCTGCCAGACGTTCCCAGCAGACCCTCACTATGTGCTTGGGCCTGCCAAGTCTGTCCGGCTTTCTCCTCTTCCAGCGGATCCAACTCACCACCAGGTGGTGATCAATGGACAGCTCAGCCCCTCTCTTCACCCGAGTGTCCAAAACATGAGGCCGAAGGTCTGACGATACGACAACCCCCGACAGGGACGCCAAGAAGGCCAGGTACTCCGCACTAACGCTCGGCCCGTAGGCCGAAACGACAGTCGGAGACCTGTCCGCAACCCGAAGGCGCAGGGATGCGACCCTCTCATCCACTGGGGTGAAGCTGAGCTGAGGGGCAACAAGCAAACCCACCCCAGCCCGCCGCCTCTCCCCGTGGGCCACTCCAGAGTAGAAGAGAGTCCAGCCCCTGTCGAGGAGATGGGTTCCAGAGCCCACGCTGTGCGTGGATTTGAGCCCAACTATTTCTAGTCGATATCTCTCGACCTCCCGCACAAGCTCAGGCTCCTTCCCCCCCAGTGAGGTGACAGTCCACGTCCCCAGAGCCAGCCTAAGCATCCAAGGATCAGGCCGCCGAGGTCTCCACCTTCGTCCATAGCTGCGGCCTTAAGGTCTGCGGTGCCTGTCGCAGCGGCAATCCCTGAACCTGGTGATGGACACCAGCAGTAAGGGATGCTGTCAAGCTGAAGAAGGAGTCCTATTGGCTGTGGTTGGCTTGTGGGACTCCTGAGGCGGCTGACGGGTACCGTGAGGCCAAGCATGCCGCGGCCCGGGCTGTGGCAGAGGCAAAAAACTCGGGCCTGGGAGGACTTCGGTGAGGCCATGCAGAAGGACTACCAGTTGGCCTCGAAGCGATTCTGACGAACTGTCCGGCACCTCAGGAGGGGGAAGCAGTGCTTCGACAACACTGTTTACAGTGGGGGTGGGAGGCTGCAGACTTGACTTGACTGGGGACATTATCGGACGGTGGAAGTCCTTCGAGGATCTCCTCAATCTTGCCATCATGCATTCTCATGATGAAGTCACCAAGGTGGTAAAAAAGCTCCACGGTGGCAGGGCTTCGGGGGTGGATGAGATCCGCCCTGAGTACCTCAAGTCTCTGGATGTTGTGGGGCTGTCATGGTTGACACGCCTCTTCAACATTGCGTGGGGGTCGGGGACAGTGCCTCTGGACTGGCAGACTGGGGTGGTGGTCCGGCTGACGGGTACCGTGAGGCCAAGCATGCCGCGGCCCGGGCTGTGGCAGAGGCAAAAAACTCGGGCCTGGGAGGACTTCGGTGAGGCCATGCAGAAGGACTACCAGTTGGCCTCGAAGCGATTCTGACAAACCGTCCGGCACCTCAGGAAGGGGAAGCAGTGCTTCGACAACACTGTTTACAGTGGGGGTGGGAGGCTGCAGACTTGACTTGACTGGGGACATTATCGGATGGTGGAAGTCCTTCGAGGATCTCCTCAATCTTGCCATCACACATTCCCAGGATGAAGTCACCGAGGTGGTTAAAAAGCTCCACGGTGGCAGGGCTTCGGGGGTGGATGAGATCCGCCCTGAGTACCTCAAGTCTCTGGATGTTGTGGGGCTGTCATGGTTGACACGCCTCTTCAACATTGCGTGGGGGTCGGGGACAGTACCTCTGGACTGGCAGACTGGGGTGGTGGTCCCCAGTCATAAGAAGGGTGACTGGAGGGTGTGTTCCAACTACAGGGGGATCACACTCCTCAGCCTCCCTGGTAAGGCCTACGCCAGGGTATTGGAGAGGAGAGTCCGCCCTATAGTCGAACCTCGGCTTCAGGAGGAGCAGTGTGGTTTTCGTCCCGGCCGTGGAACACTGGACCAGCTCTATACCCTCTACAGGGTACTCGAGGGTTCATGGGAGTTTGCCCAACCGGTCCACATGTGTTTTGTGGACCTGGAGAAGGCATTCGACTGTGTCCCTCATGATGCCCTGTGGGGGGTGCTCCAGAAGTATGGAATCGGGGGCCCTTTATTAGGGGCCATCCGGTATCTGTACAAGCGGAGCAGAAGTTTGGTCTGCACTGCTGGCACTAAATCGGACCTGTTCCCGGTGCATGTTGGACTCCGGCAGGGCTGCCCTTTGTCACCGGTCCTGTTCATAACTTTATGGACAGGATTTCTAGGCGCAGCCAAGGGCCAGAGGGGGTCTGGTTTGGGGACCAGTGGATTGCATCTCTTCTTTTTGCAGATGACGTGGTCCTGTTGGCCCCCTCTAGCCAAGACCTATAGCATGCGCTGCGGCGGTTCGCAGCCGAGTGTGAAGCAGCTGGGATGAAGATCAGCTCCTCCAAGTCCGAGGCCATGGTTCTCGACCAGAAAAGGGTGGCTTGTCGTCTTCAGGAATCGAGGGGAGTTCCTGCCTCAAGTGGAGGAGTTCAAGTATCTTGGGGTATTGCTAACAAGTGGGGGAAGAATGGAGCGGGAGATCGACAGACGGATCGGTGCGGTTGCCGCAGTAATGTGTGTCAGTCCGCTGTGGTGAAGAGAGAGCTGAGCCGAAAAGCGAAGCTCTTGATTTACCGGTCGGTCTACGTTCCTACCCTCACCTACGGCCATGAACTTTGGGTCATGACCGAAAGAACGAGATCCCGGATACAAGCAGCTGAAATGAGCTTCCTCCGTAGGGTGGCCAGGCACTCCCTTAGAGATAGGGTGAGGAGCTCGGCCATCCGGGAGGGGCTCGGAGTAGAGCCGCTGCTCCTCCACATCAAGAAGAGCCAGTTGAGGTGGCTTGGGTATCTATACCGGATGCCTCCTGGACGCCTTCCTCGGGAGGGACTATGTCTTTCGGCTGACCTGGGAACACCTTGGGCTCCCACCCGGAGGAGCTGGAGGAGGTGTCTAGGGAGAGGGATGCCTGGGTGTCTCTGCTGAGTCTGCTGAGTCTGCTGCCCCCGCGACCCGGTCCTGGATAAAGTGGAAGACAACGAGTACGAGTACGAGTACGAGTACGAGGTTGGTCGGGTACTTGCCTTTATTTATTCCAGAACACTATTCACACGTTTAAATGGAAAGCAATGCTGTCTTTACAACAAAATATACTACTGGTCAAGTTTTAGAATGCCTTTCTCATTTAATGGTTCTCTTTATGTTTATGACTATTTCCATTGGATGTGCAGGGGTTGGACAATGAAACTGAAACACCTGTCATTGTAGTGTGGGAGGTTTCATGCCTAAATTGGACCAGCCTGGTAGCCAGTCTTCATTGATTGCACATTGCACCAGTAAGAGCAGAGTGTGAAGGTTCAATTAGCAGGGTAAGAGCACAGTTTTTGCTCAAAATGCACACAACATTATGGTTGACATACCAGAGTTCAAAAGAGGACAAATTGTTGGTGCACGTCTTGCTGGCGCATCTGTGACCAAGACAGCAAGTCTTTGTGATGTATCAAGAGCCACGGTATCCAGGGTAATGTCAGCATACCACCAAGAAGGACGAACCACATCCAACAGGATTAACTGTGGACGCAAGAGGAAGCTGTCTGAAAGGGATGTTCGGGTGCTAACCCGGATTGTATCCAAAAAACATAAAACCACGGCTGCCCAAATCACGGCAGAATTAAATGTGCACCTCAACTCTCCTGTTTCCACCAGAACCTTACCGTCGGGAGCTCCACAGGGTCAACATACACGGCCGGGCTGCTATAGCCAAACCTTTGGTTACTCACGCCAATGCCAAACGTCGGTTTCAATGGTGCAAGGAGCACAAATCTTGGGCTGTGGACAATGTGAAACATGTATTGTTCTCTTATGAGTCCACCTTTACTGTTTTCCCCACATCCGGGAGAGTTACGGTGTGGAGAAGCCCCAAAGAAGCGTACCACCCAGACTGTTGCATGCCCAGAGTGAAGCATGGGGGTGGATCAGTGATGGTTTGGGCTGCCATATCATGGCATTCGTTTTCCTCCACCAGTATCACGTAGTGACCTGGCCACTATCCTGCAAGAAGAATGGCTTAAAATCCCTCTGACCGCTGTGCAGGACTTGTATATGTCATTCCCAAGACGAATTGACGCTGTATTGGCCGCAAAAGGAGGCCCTACACCATACTAATAAATTATTGTGGTCTAAAACCAGGTGTTTCAGTTTCATTGTCCAACCCCTGTAGATTCTCACTCAAGGCAAAACAGTAAATGAATGCATATGGAATTATGTAGCAAACAAAAAAATCTTAAAAGAACTTTAAATATGTTTTTTTATTTTAGAAACCTTAAAGTAGCCATCCTTTGCTGTGATGACTGAAATATTAACCTTTGGCCGTCTCTCAGTGAATGTCTGGGAAGTTCTTTCAAGACTCTTTGAAAAACCATTTCAGGTGACCACCTCATGAAGCTCATGGAGAGAATGTTAAGACAGCAATGTAAGCAAAGGGTGGCTATTTTGAAGAAAATATAAAATATAAAAATGTTTAGTTATTTCTCACTTTTTGTTTACTATATAATTCCATGTGTGTTCATTCATACCTTTGTTGCCTTTGGTTGCCTTTCATCACCTATGGACACAGAAGAACTACATTCTCAAGTCAGTAAGTTTAAACAAGTTATGCTTAAATATTTTACTGAGTTTAGGTTCAAGAGCCTCCCAGAATCAACAAGTATAATTTTCATAAACAGCTGCGGAAACTCCGATTAGGAGCTCAGGGTAAAGATGTTCCTGTGGATTAAAGTACAGGGAAGAAGAATGGAAACATGCCTTAAGGGTGAGTTATATTCCCACACTCCTGAGCATGCCATGCTGGTAGGTAAGACCTACAAGAGACCTTATCTGGAGGAGTCATCATATTTCTTCTGTCCTATACTGTATCATCATATTTCTTATTCTGGTACAGGTATATGAACTGGCACCAAATCAAACTGTTTCTAGCACTTCTCTCATGAGGAGCACCCTCTCTAGTAGAGGTTCTGTACCCCCCAAACCATGGTAATCAGAACATTCTGGAGTTCATGGATGTGGGCACCAGGTTAAAAGAAGGAGGACTGGTCTCTTGGTTCATTCCACAAGGCTGTCATTTTCTTGAATGAAACTGTGTTTTACACAGAAACCACTGTTTGTATGGCCGTGAGCATCTAGTGAGGTCAAAAAAACCAGAGTATTTACCTCTAGGCAAATATCCCATGAACTCCAGAAAACGGAACTCCTTTTTGTTAAGATATACTCATGATTTTGGGAAAACCACATGGGGACATCTGCTCTTGGCATCTCTTCACATGCTTATTCAGACAATAAATATATATATATTGTTATATTATTATTGATATATTATGTTCTAACATATTTTGAGCGGGCAGACAGACAAAAGGACAGACAGCTACAGGACATACCTTATCAGCGACACTTTGTGTGTTAATCTGCTCTCTTAGCTCCTGGCTCAGCTGCCTGAAGTACTCTGACCTCTGACTCTCCTCTCTGCTGCACATTACACTATGATACGCCTGCAGTGCAGGTTGTTGTTTCTCAGGCACCAACAGAATCTTTCTGAGCTCTCTGCCACCACTATCCCCACAGGTGAGGAACTCCAGCATGGATCCAGTCAGGAGAACTCCCTGGGAAAAATGTTGATTTGATTATGCAAGTTAATAAAGCTAGCAGGTATTAATACAGACACATTCAATATATCACAATACTGTTGAAAAGTTCATATCATTATATTCACTATATAAGTGAAACAAGTTACATAGATTAACTGCACAAAAACGGATGTTTTTAAGCCTTTATTTCTGTTAATTATGAGGATTTCATACAGCAAGCAAACAGGCACATGCTAACAAGTCGTTTACACACTCCTGACTCCAGGATGAGGCCTTGGTACTCCTGCTCCTAGCAAGGTATCACGGTCCCCTAATCTTTTCAATTTAAGTGTTGACAGAATATGGCTTAGTCATTTAGCCACTTAGCAATTTTCCATCATCATAATTTTTATAAATAATTATTCAGGTTCTGGTTTGAAATTTTGCCAATAAAGGCAGAAATTCCAAAAAATGTTAAAAGCACTGGTACAGAGTGACAGTGAACCCCAGGATTCAAAGTTACTGTCACGGCTTGTGTAGCGGAGGACCCCGGAATGCAGACGGACAGGCAGCATGACGGTAAGTAGAAGATTTTAATAATCAAAAGAACACGAACTGGCAGGCAGGTTGATGGTTGCAGATGCAGGCGTGGATGAACAGAGGCAGAACAGACTTGACATGAACATAGGTAGAACCAGCTTGGCATGAATGAAGAACTTGACATAACAGGCTTGGCATGAGCAGAGTGAATGTTTCCGCGAGAAATAAACAGAACAGATGTGTACAGAACAAGAACCAGGTGCAACGAAGAGACTGAATGCTAGGTGCAGGTGAACCGAATGAAGTTAATTGACAGACAGGAGAGAACACAACGTGGAGCAAAACAGAAAATTAAGGATACAAACATAACTAGAAAAACATGAAACTAAAGCATAACCAGATCCAAAAACCTAACTTGACAAAACATTAACTAGAAGACAAAAACTAAAGCATGACCAGGAAAATAACAGAATCATGATTCAAAACCTATCAATAATAATAATAATAATAATAATAATAATAATAATAATAATAAAAAGAAGAAGAACCCAAAAAACACCCGCAAATCATGACAGTTACTGTATAAATCCATGCATCCATTATTAATCCAGATATGCTGGCATTTAGTAAATAGAAATCATTTTGGCAAAGGTTTCATCTGATTTAATGTCAGACTGGTAATGGAAAAAAGGTTGAATGCATGTAAAAATCTGATTTCAACTGTAAGTGCACAACAGAAATTATTGAGAAAAGACAAGAATACCTCCACCGCCTGCATTCCCTGAAGGTGCTCTCTCTGGCTCTCTGAGGCTGCAGTGAGGCCTAATGCCCAGGACATCATTTGGACCAGAGCTTTTCTGTGGGCTGCTTTAGTTGGATCAATTAGGGCTTTGTGTATCAGACCTCCATCCAGACTCTGAAGACCTCCCAGCAGCTGCTCCTAGAGGTTGGAACAAAAGTAGAAAGGGACAGAGAAGTGTTTATAAAAAGTATGCAAGGCTCTGTTTTCCAACACCTGAATACACCTGAATGCTCAAACACTAAAGACTGGTAATTTCTGCTTTACTACAGATGATTTTATTTATCTCTGCATTTGAACTTAGCTGGTGTCAAATTCAATTCAGTTCAATTCAGTTATATTTATATAGTGCCTATTCACAATACATGTCATCTCAAGGTACTTTACAAAGTCAATTCAATCAAATCATACAGATTTCAGGTCAGGTACATACATTCCAATTAATCCTAACCATTGAACAGTGCAGTCAGATTCAGTTATTCGTTCAAATTGGTTAAAAGTTTTTCTATCTAAGGAAACCCAGCAGATTGCATTGAGTCAGTGACTTGCAGCATTCACTCCTCCTGGATGACCATGTAGAGACAGTGGACAGTCACTGGCGTTGACTTTGCAGCAATCCCTCATACTGAGCGACAGTGGAGAGGAAAAACTCCCTTTTAACAGGAAGAAACCTCCACCAGAACCAGAACCAGGCTCAGTGTGAGCGGTCATCTGCCACGACCGACTGGGGGTTTGAGAGAACAGAGCAGAGACACAAAAGGAACACAGGAGCACTGATCCAGGAGTACTTTCATATTACAGAACTTGTTATTTTTTTACTTGTTATAGTCAAGATGATTTTTTTACAGTAACATACAATATGTAAGAATTAAAGACGAATAATTCTTTGACTACATGACTGCAGTTTATTTGGTGAGAGTACAAACAGTTCTCAATTCCTAAATAACATCTTGAAATTACTTGGAAAAGTATGATGTGAACTTATGTGAAATTAATGTCCTTGTCCAACCTTAGTGTTCCGACGCAGGGCTGCCATGCTGTGCATGTAGATGTGCATGCAAGCTCACCTTAACCTGCAGTACTTTGTCTGCAGGTTTTTGACTGATGCTTTTTGGTACATGACTCCTACTGTTTGCCCCTCCACTGTCTCTGAGAGAAGTACCGAAGATAAGACCATACACCTACATCAGCCATACAGACAAAACAAATGTGTTTGTTTGACAGTTAACAAGAACGTTAGGGACTGAAGATGACAGCTACTCTAAAGTTATTCATCTTTATTATTGATGGCTGCCACAACTACCATTGTTAAAAAAAATCTTCTTGTCTGTGAGTATGTCTAAGCATCAAGAATCTTAAAAAAATCATAATTAGCACTTAGTAAGGAAATTCCTTTACAAAAAGAGCCAATAGATTTCAGCTGTGGCTAAAATGTAGATTTTTCATCTGAAGATGCTCTCACAAAAAAAGTGTTAACTTTTCTATAATTCTCATTTCCCATACATTCCAGACACTGTAAAGGTTGCACATAACAACTGCAGAGTGCAAAATTTTTACAAACAGACATTTTCCAGGTGAGGATATAGAAGACCACTGGGAGTCGCTTCAGAGCAGCTGAAGGTAGCAAAACGAAAATGGACCGGGTTTGCTTTTGGATCATAAAAGCCAAATCATTTTGAAAGAAAATGGCAGACACTAATCTTCATTAAAACTGACTATTCACATTTATTATAGTATCCCACTTTAATAAAGATGGCACAGATCTTCTAGCTTAAATATAGCAGGCATGTTTCAGTAGCTTCTCTCTTGCACCATTTTGTGATTGGGTACAGAATCATTTGAAATAAAAAATGACTTTCTTACCAAAACCTAACTAGATGTGTTCTTGTCCAGGGGTAAGAAATCAGGGAGGCAATGAAATGCATTAACCTTTCATAACTAAATGTATTGATTGAACATTATTAATGAGATCAGAGGTTTAGTTTCAGTATGCTTATGTTTGGATTGTCTTTTGTTTGTTTTAAAACATATAATAAAATGTTAGTTCAGAAATACAGCAGATGAAACTACTGAAACCAACTGCTAATAGAAAGAAAGGCATGGGAAGGAGCTATTACTGTTGTGTCCTATTTAAAAATTTCAATTGAACAACTGAAAATAATGCATGTGACCCCAATTTCTCAAATGATATTGATTGAGTTTGGCCTTTGACCAGCTTTTAAGTATGATCCTGATCTAAATTGTTCCCAGCTATAATAACAGAAAACTCCTAACCCTTTAACCGGCATACAGTCTTGTGATAGGGTATCAATGTGATGCAGTAAACTGTGAGTCACCTCTTGAAGGCCCACTGGGCTGTTGAGCAGCACGCTGGCTGTGGAGTTGGAGAGGGAAAGATTTCTGACCAGGAACTGCTGGAAGAGTTGCGGGTTCTTCAACACACTGGCCAGTATAAAGCCTTTACACACACATGCAAACACACACACACACACACACACACAAATGTTAAACCTGATGTTCCTCTGCAAAGTTAATAAGGCAAGACAAGGCACGTTTATTTGTATAGCACATTTCTGCAACAAGACAATTCAAAGTGCTTTACATGATGACAAAAAATATTTTTTAAAAGGCACTTTGAAGTGTCACGATAAAGGAAAGTACAGAAAAGTAAAGAAAGGTTCAAGATTCAAGATTCTTTATTGTCATTATGTCATAATGAAATTTAGCTGATAATGAAATTTATCAAAAGATACACATGTGGGTGATGGACACAAAATTTAAAAATACTTCTAGAAATAGAGGACATTTTTACATGAAATGTGGCATGTAGTATTTGGTATTTACATAAAGTGCAGCTTTAGGAAAGAAACTCCTTCTGAGTCTATTTGTTTTTGATGTGATGTTCCTAAATCGTTTTCCTAAAGAATGTGGCATAAATCGAGTCCAGATCCAGTAGACAACATCCCAGAATCCCCTGTGCTGTCCACACCACCCGTGCAAAGTCTTTTCTCTCCTGTGCCATGCAGCTCCCATACCACACTGTCACACTGAGGCACAGGATGCTAAAGAAAAGTTGTACTACAGATTGAAATTAATGACCTCAACTTTTTTGTAAAATCACAGGACTAAACAAACCAGGAAAATTTACATCTATAACCCATTCATTGAAACACTAAATGCTTTTTGATCCATATTTATTTAAAATCAAACGTTTCTCCCTGGGGAGGAGGTTATTCCTTAAAACCCTTCTGGCCCATTACGCGTCTGGGTAATTGGGGAATATTCCTTTAAACTTGTCTATGTCTGGACCAAGAGTCAGAGCCTTGTCGACAGTCTGTAACCTTCACCCTAATTGTTAGGAGAGCCCAGTTCAGCCACAGTCGGTCAGCGAGGGGTCTTCTGCAGTGAACTGCTTCTCACTGCACACAGCATGGTACGCCTCGCTCACTTCTAAGGTAGTAAATCCCAAATAACCTTTGTTCCCAGCAGAAAACTTTGTTATAATTTAAACATTTAATTTAATTAGCATGCTAATTAAAGGACCATTTGAACTTCATTTTAAACCTTTTTGTATTTTTTCATTTTGTAGGCTTTTTAGGCCTTTGGTTATATATTGTGTTAATTTTATGCTTTTAGGCCCAAATGTTCTTAACATATTATCAAACGTTGTTCCCTGGAGAGGAGGCAGCTCCTTGGAACTGTTTTGACCCATTATGCATCTTGATAATGGGGAATATTCCTTTTAAGACTGGTCCACATCTGGACCAAGAGTCAGAGACTTAATGCTGCTCTGGACCTTTCTTCTAACTTCTTCTAGGAGAGCCCAGCTCAACCACAGTCTGTCGGGGACAGGTCTTCTACAGTGAACTGCTTCTCAATGTGGACAGCAAGGTTCTTTATGCTACCTTTTCCAAGGTGGAAAAATCCTGATTAATCTTTATACCCAGCAGAAACTTTTACCAGTATATTTTAGTTAACGGTTTACAAAAGCAACTATAAACTAATTGGTTTTTAACCTTGATTTAAAAGACCTCAGGGATTCAGCATTTTTGCAGGAAGTTTGTTCCAGATTAGTGGAGCATAAGAACTAAAAGCTGCTTCTCCATGATTGGTTCTGGTTCTGAGGATGCAGAGTAGACATGAACCAGAAGACCTGAGTGGTCTGGAAGCTTGGTACAACATCAACAGGTCTTTAATGTATTTTGGTGCTAAGCCATTCAGTGACTTCTAAACTAACAGAAGTATTTTGAAGTTTATTCTCTGAGATAAAGGGAACCAGGGGGAGGACTTTAGAACTGGGGTGATGTTCTCTACTTTCTTAGTTTTAGTGAGGATGTGGGCAGCAGCGTTCTGCAGCTGTCTGATTGACTTTTTAGGCAGACCTATAAAGACACTGTTTCAGTAATTAATACCACAAAAAATAAATGCATGGATGATTTCATCGAGGTCCTGCTGGGACATTAGATCTTTAATCCTTGAAATGTTCTTCAGGAAATAGAAGCAGATTTAGTGACTGTCCTTATTTGCCTCTGGAGGTTCAGGTCTGAGTCCATCACAACACCCTGATTTGGGCCTGATCAGTGGTTTCTACCTGTAATAACTGAGGCTGTGTGTAAAAATTCAAAAATAATGACTTCAGTTTTATTTCTATTCAACTGAAGAAAATTATGGCCCATCCACACGTTTATTGGTTCTAAGCATTGACCCAACACTTGAATAGGTTCATAGTCACCTATTGACATTGTGATGTAGAGGTGTCTATCATCTGCGTAGTTATGGTAAGTTATCTAGTTTGTTATGATCTGAGCTAAGGGGAGCATGTAGATATTGAAAAGTAGGGGTCCCAGGATGGAACCTCGGGGAACCCCGCATGGCATTTTTGTAAACTCTGATGTAAAGTTACCTATTGACACAAAAACAGTCCCTGTTCTTCGAATAAGACCCAAACCAGCCAAGTGCTGTACCAGAAAGACCGACCCAATTCTCTAGTCGCTCCAGTAATATACCGTGGTCAACAGTGTTGAATGCTGTACTCAGGTCCAATAATAACAGCACTGTGGTTCTTCCACAGTCTGCATTTATGCAGATGTCATTTACCTGTTGAAACACAGCTTTTTCAGTAACCTTACTCATAAACGGGAGATTTGAGATGGGTCTGGAATTTTGCAATAGCAGCTTGTCCAGATTATTCTTTTTTAACAGTGGTTTGATAGAGGTTGTGTTTAAGGCCTGGGGAAAGACACCGGACAACATGGATGTAATAATAAGTTAAATAATAAGCATGTTGGTGTTTTAAGTCATTCTGGAGGATAGACAAGTCATGTTTTGAGGGTTACAATTGTCCATTTGGATCCAGTAAATACTGTCTACAGCCTTCTAGATCTACAGTAATAGTAACAAGAAACTACAGCCCTTTTAAGCTGTATGGTTTTACAGTTTTAATATTTATTGTATTGAATGGGCTTTTGGGGTGTACCTTGTTTGTCACATAGTATTTCCATCTCGGTAACTTTGTTTAGTTGTTTTCTACAGTAGAAAGGGACTGACTGAGCTTACAATTCACCATGAATGTACATGATTGTAATAAATGTTAGGATACCAAAATCTACACAGATTAATTCATATAAGTATTACATGTTTATAATTTTACAGTTTCTATCCAAGTAATTTCACATAATGTACTGAAACGTTTCTGTAATGACTAAAATGCTGCTTTAATGGTCTGTAGCAGTCACATTTAGTCTGTTCTGCCCAGACAGATTATAATGACATGATGATGTGATTTATTTAATCTGATTTCACTAATCTTCCAGATGTGATTGTCTTTAAACCATAACATGGGGCAATGCTAGGTTTGTTGGGTCAACAATGTTTTGAAATCCTAAAAGTACTATTTTCTCTTAAGAACAAGTATTTGTTTCCACTAAGAACATATGAATTATTACTTGAAAATATAAAGCTGTGTTTGTGTGTGTCCTCAGGTTGCTTTGCTTTTTGCTGAACATGGTGACTTCTGGAGCTCCAGGTGTGTAGTTCTGCTGTGTCTGGGCTTTAGATTCCCACTAAGGGTTGTTGCTAAGTTAAATGTTAATCATGTTCACACAGTTATGTTGCTAATTTTAGTCCCTTTAAAAAACATTGGATAATTCCAGTAAGCATGTTTTATATTTAGTGAGGCCAGGGAGTGGAAGAAAATCTGTCTGTTCCTGTCTGTTAAGAAAACTACAGCAAGATTAGCAATCAGTTCAATCAGTTTAGAGGAGTGTCTGAACACATTTGCAATAATATTTGTGTTGTTCTGTGGACTTTGTTCATATTCAGTGTGGAGCCGAGGGGGTTGATCTAACCCAGGAATCTGAAGTTAACACAACACAAGGCTTCTGCTACTGAGAGCTTGACTGAACGATGTGGGAGCTGGTCATTTCATGAGATTGTTAATGATTAAGAAATCTGCTATGGGTTTCTTCCTGTGCTACTCACATTTTTAAGTATTTAAACAGGGAGTAAGAAAAGTATTCTTGCTGGTTCAACAGAAGTACAGGTGACCTCCAAGTACATGGGCTTTCTTTCAGTTCTGCTTTACAGTCTTTTAACAGATACACCTTCAGTTCACTCCACAGTTACTCAGCTTCTCATTAGTAGATGATTTAGAGAAAAGGATGTCAATACTTTTTTAAACCTCTTCAGTTTAAAATTGCTGCCTTAGATGCATCATGTTCAACTGCATGTTATAAACATCTCAATGAATAATGAAAACACCTTAGAGAGTCGGCCATGGCAACGAAATATAAAGATGATGTTATGAAGGACGTACTGGGCACTGGGCTCCACTTTTTGGGACCAGCCCTGTATACGAGCGGTCTGAGCAAGATTCTGAGGGCAGTGCTCTGCGACAATACCCCAACATGTTCGACCAGAAGGAATCATACCCCCAGTGGGCCCACCACCTGCATGGGGAACCATAAAGGGAAGCACGTCTCTGACTCCCTGACCATCAGCACCGGTTCCCCCCAAGGCTGTGTTCTCTCTCCTCTGCTCTTCTCCCTGTACACCAACAGCTGCACCTCCAGTCACCAGTCTGTCAAGCTTCTGAAGTTTGCGGACGACACCACTCTGATCAGACTCATCTCTGATGGTGACGAGTCTGCGTACAGATGGGAGGTGGACTATCTATTGGACTGGTGCAGCCAGAACAACCTTGAGCTCAACGCTCTAAAGACAGTGGAGATGGTTGTGGACTTCAGGCAGAACCCAGCCCCACCTGCCCCCATCACCCTCTGTGATTCCACAATTGACACTGTGGAACCTTTCCGCTTCCTGGGAACCACCATCTCCCGGGACCTCAAGTGGGAGCCAAACATCAGCTCCCTCATCAAGAAAGCCCAGCAGAGGATGTTCTTCCTGCGGCAGCTGAAGAAATTCAACCTGCCAAAGACTATGATGGTGCACTTCTACACAGCCATCATTGAGTCCATCCTCACCGCCTCCATCACCATCTGGTACGCCGCTGCTACAGCCAAGGATAAGGGCAGGCTGCAGCGTGTCATTCGGTCTGCTGAAAAGGTGATTGGCTGCAGTTTACTGTCCTCCAGGAACTGTACACCTGAAGCGGGCAGGGAAGATTCTGGATGATCCCTCCCACCCCGGTCACAGACTCTTTGAGACGCTCCCCTCTGGCCATCCAGACCAAAACCTCACGCCACAAGAACAGTTTTTTCCCATCTGCCATCAGCCGTGTTAACAAAGCCTGGAAACCACCCTGACACTATCCCTTTCCCCCACACACCCCCCCCCCTTTTTTTGCTGACAGGACACTTGTAACTCGCAACTCTATGCGTTACATTAACGCTCAGCTTGGACTTCTGCTCTACTTGCACTGGCATACTTTTACTCTCACTCACTTAAAACTGTGCACATTTATTTATATTTATATTGCTATATTTATACTGTTTAATTTTTGAGTACTTTATTGCACCAACTACGGCAAAACAAATTCCTTGTAAAAACATACTTGGCAATAAAGTTTTTCTGATTCTGATTCTGATGAAGAACCAGTGCAAAAGTGGATCAGATGGCAGTTGAAGGCAGGGACCTTGGTGGTACGATCTCCTGATGTTTAAACTGGCTATAGGGACGTGTAATGTCACCTCACTGGGGGGCAAGGAGCCTAAGCTTGAGCGGGAGGTTGAGAGATATTGGCTAGAAATAGTCAGGCTCACCCCTATATACAGCATGGGCTCTGGAACCCAGCTCCCTGAGAGAGGTTGAAGAAGGAGCTGGAGGTTGTTCCTGGGGAGAGTGAAGTGCGGGCGTCTCTGCTCAAACTGCTGCCCCCGCGACCCGGTCCCAGATAAGCGGAAGACGAGTATAAGTACAAGTTATTGGTGAAAAGTGAAGCTTTTATAAAGTCAAACCTTGGCTGCTGTTGAAACTGTAGTCAGGTGGTAAAGGTGCAGCACTGAGACTCTCCAGGTGCTGCTGCAGGGTCTCCAGGTCCTGCCCTAAACCCGGCCTGTCAGATGTGAAGAGCCGGTTCTGTTCAACAACTTCACTAATGCGCTCCAGCAGCTGAGTCACTCTAGAACCAAAAGATTTGGACGTGAAACATGGTCAGTACCTGGTTCCAACCAAACATGGGAATTTACAATTCTTTTACAAGTCTTTTAATCAGACCTGATGATCTCTAAAGTCTATCCCTATTATCAAAAACTTCACACCTCCTTTGTGTTGTTATTGTAATTATTTTGAGTCAGAAAACAAAAATATGGATAGAGTAGAAAATATGCAGCAAAATGTTACTTGTGGGTCTGTAAGTCTTTCATGTAAAGAATAAAAAAGCATACTGGGGCATTTACATTTATGTATGAACATCAACAGACAGGACCCAGCTGTAATGTTTAATCCTTCTAACATTCCGTTGTTTTCTGATGTTCAACCATGTGTGGAGCACAGTGAAAGGCTACAAGTTACCTGATACGCTACCAGGAAGCCTGGAGTTTATGTTAAGCTAAAAATACAAAAGGTTTCAGCCGCCTGACTCAACTAGAAGTTCAGTGCTGTTTGTACTGGAAGGAAAACAATGCCTCAGTTACCTGCTGAGGAAATTAATATTCTAAAAGGCTAAAGGATAGTGAAATACAAAGAGAAAGATGCTACGGTTCATTTAGTCATTGTAAAACAAAAACCAGTTTATCTCGAAACAAGAACATCTCCAGGCACAAAAATGTAGTATTTCTAAATGCAGATTAAAGTGGATGCAGTAATCTAACACAAATTCCTCTGACACGTGTGCCAAATGGCCCAAAGGCCCAAGGATTCAGTTGCTCTGTAAAGAGAAAGTTATTGTGAAAAGAGAATATGTACCAGAACATGGCCCGGTCTTCATCCGGTCCTACACCTATTTAAATCTAACCTCAAGTGTACAAAAACACACAATATTTTTTCTCACCATTGTGTTTCTTAAATAAAATTAAACCAAAAAACTATGTGCAGTGTTGATCCAAGAGCTTGCAAGAGCACTTTTTGCAGTAATGACTTGAAGTTATTGTTTTCTGCATTATTGATTAGTCTCCCACATCATTGAGGAGGACTTTGGGTCAGCTCTTCAGTACAACACTGTTTCAGTTTGTGGAGGTTTATGGACATTCATTTATACTCAGCTTTTTAGTTCTTGCCAAAGAATTTCAGCCAGGTTGAGATCTGGACCTTAACCCTAACCCACTGAAATTTGAAGTTTCAAACCTTTCTGTTGCAGAGTTGTTGGTGTAATTGGGATTCTTCTTCTTTTAATGACCCCATTTGGGTCAAGTGGCGCTGTTAGAAAGATGACCTCATATCTGACTCTAGAATACTTTGGTATACTGAAGAGTTCATGATCAACTTTGTGACTGCAAGGTGTGCAGATCCTGTTGCTGCAAAACAAGCCCCAGTCATTACCCTTCCACCACCATGTTCGACAGTTGAAAGAGTATAAAGTCCAAAAATTTCTCCCAAATAGGATGGTTGTTGAAGTCATTTAGATTCAACTTTGCAAACTTAACTTGAACTGCCATATTGTTTTTATAGAGAAGAGGCTTCCTCCTGGCAACCCGTCCAAAAAAGCCATTCTCATTTTTTGATAATTTTTCTGATCGTGAACTTTAATATTTGACATGCTAACTTAGGCATGTAGAGCTTGAGATGGCACTCTAGATTTTTTTGCAGCTTCTCTAAACAATTCTAACCTAGGGGTCAATTTGCTGATTTGGCCACTTCTATGAAGATTCACTGCCATTTTAATTGTTTCTACTATAATAATAATTATAATAATGTTTCCACTGTAAAATGATGTAATTAAAATTACTGGGAAATGGCCTTTTAACAGTTTCCAGACTGATATGCAGCAATGATTGTTCTGCTCTTTAAGGTCACTGCTGATGTCTTTCCTCATTTTCCTAAATTCTAGTCTAAAGCATTCAGACTAGCACGCAACTGAAACTACTGTTTTCTTAGAACAGGTCACACTTGCTGATGATCAGTTAATAAACTATATTTCCTTATAAGCACCTGGTGGTACTTTCCTTTTAAAACTAATGGAAGAAGCAGGGATGTGTATTTTACCTCTTGTTGTATTTTTATTTCTTAAATAATGAGGAATAGTGTGAAATATATTGCATGTTTGAAGTTACATTCACAAAATTTTAGAAGCTGTTGAATTATTTCCTGATACATAAGAAACTGTAACTGAAATGGGTGCACATTCTTTATGACCCTGATTGGATTTACAATCTAGTTGCCTGTGTTGAAGATGTCTGTAGATCTCTGTTGAAGCAACGTGTCTATTGGGATTGCTGCTGTTCTGAAATAGGAACCCAACTGTTATTAGTGCACCAGGGCTAAATGTAAGAAGAACCCAACTGAGACTGCACTTCTTTGCATGCTTTTTGTATTTAACAAATATCGATTTATTAATGGTGGTATCTCCCAAATTACCAGTAGACAAGTTAACCTTTGCAAAGATTTATTTGGTCTAAGCTCTTCTTGTAATTGTACTTAATGCAAAAAAGACAAACAAACACAAAATGACATATAAATGTTAAAAGATATCCCTTGTTCTACTCACGTAGAATTCTTGTACTGCAAGAATCCAAATGCATCCCTTTGTCCATCTGGGCACAGTGACTGCATGATGGGAATGATGCCTGCTGAGGTGAGTGGCGCTGCGCTGTAAAAGGCTGGATATAAAGCAGAAAAAAAATAGAGGGATAAAAAGTGGAAAAAGCCAGAGATAAAGGAAGAGGACGTAGTAGTGGTAGATAAGGAAGGGGTGATTGGAGACAGTGGACGCAGAGAAAAAGATAAAGTAATTACTCGGTCATGTCAAGATACATTAAAAAAGTGCAGGGAAAGATGCAAGGCAATGGTGACAGAGGTTCCTCCATGTCAGCACTGTAATGAAATACATTTTATCATTGTTGAACATAAACAGCCTTTATGTTTCATGGCTGTTCATAAACACTGAATGAAGTAGCTCTCACTAGCTTTCTTGTGAACAAGCATCCTGTTTTTTTTGTTCCCCAGCTCACTCTTCCATCTCATCTACATGATCTACCCATACCTTTTAAAGAAATGGGAAATCTGCTGCACAGTAAGATGTTGAGCTATAAGGAGCAGGATGCAGTGGCAGTTTTGGATCTAAAAATGCAAAAAGCAGAAGTGAAGACATACAATGTGGGTCACATTTATCTGCACCCCTAGTAAAGATATGAAAAATAAATCCTTCATTGCACTAGCATACACCCACAATGTTTTTTTTAGAACGATCCAGCCTTTAAGTTGAGCACTTTCATTGAATGAGGAAAATAAATCCTGTGTTAAAAGTTCAATGTTTTGAACAAAATGACTGCTGACCCAATTGTTGTGACACTTGCTCTCAATGCTCAGTACCACTGCCTTTGCCAACAGAATGGTTACTGTAACATTGGAGCATACTTTGAGTGGGATCTTTGCACAAACTTGCTAGATGCTCAAGAGTCCCAGGTCCTCTCATATGAACTCTTCTTGAGCTCAACCAATATGTTTTCTACAGAAATTAGGTTTGGGGGCCGAGATGACCATGGCAGAAGGTTAAACTAGTGTCTGGTGAAAACCCAATAACTGCCTGTTTTTAGTTAAAGGATTTCAGTTTCTATTTCTATTTTACTGATCAAGTGCACCAAACTCATTTTTTAAAAGCTCATAGTACTTCAAAGATAATGGCATTCATTCTAACAAGGTTCCAGGACATTTGGAAGGAAAAACAGGCCCACAGCATCACAGGTCCTCTAAATACTTAACAGTGACCCCAAGATGCCAGTTTTTGCCACAGTTCTGACAGTGTGTGATAAATATAGGTCCACCTCCTGCCTAGTGTCAGTGGCTAGCAGAAAGGGGTTTCTGCATTACATGTGTATACCCCAGGGGAGCAGAAAGTCATGGATTACTCATTTAACATTCCTAGAAATGTCGATCAAAATAAATAAAGTAAAGAATAATAGCAAATAAATCCCTCAGTTATATTTTGTTTGGTGATCTCATTATTGTGTCTTTACCTAAAAACAACAACTACTATTTCCTAACATGGTATTTTCCTGCACTGAATGAATGTACTCAAATTATTGGATGTTTGCACATCCTGCTGCAATATTTCAAAAAATCACAGCATTAACACATCTTTACTTAGCATACTACTAAATGTGGCCAGCACTGCATGTTCAATCTAAAATAAAGCAGAATACCCACTCTTACATTTTTACTAAAGAAAATAATTTTGACTTTTAACTAAAATAAATTGTTGAAGCTATTTTCATACTGACATGGATCCTCTCTGACCATCCAGCTGAGAATTCAGGATAAGCACAGGAGATTAATTCAGGCAGAGCCCACCATCAGTAGAATATAAAGACAATATTAAGTTCCCATCCTGCTGTGTGGAACAGAGTTACATGGGCTGTATTATTAAAATAAGGCCAGAGTTTTCTCACAGTCAATAAAAGAAAGATCATCACAACACTGAAAAACAACCACACACCAGTGCACTATTCACCACAGGATGGTGCTAGAGCCAGTTCCAGTTCCAATGTTTTAAGTGGTGAACTTAAAGGGATTTTTTAGAAATGTGACAGAAAATATCATGTTTACAAAGCCTCTGCTAGGTGGTCAGGAGGTTTTCAGACCTAGATGGCATTCGTGTTTCAGGATACCAAGTTTATTTCAGCATTTTAAACCATGTCTGGATGAATGAATCCATTCATGATAAAGACCTTAAAAGCATGGTCAAAACACGTCCATCATTATGTTGTGCTGCTGGTTTGTGTAGGTTCCTTTTAGTGTTGCTATTTAACAGCACTGGCTGTCTGGCAGCCAGTGCTGTTAAATACCAACACTAATACTGATCAATGATCTTTTACACAAGTCATAAATAGTGTAAAGCAGGATGTTGCAGATAAGGAATGTCATGCTCTGGCTCAGTCACCCTCCTAACGCCAAGATGTGACAGGACTCAGAGGGACCTGCAGTAGGCACACAGATCCAGCTCAAAGCTGCTGGATTTGGTCATTCAGCAATCACAAAGAAGTTTATTCATTTATTTTATTTGTGGCATTACTGGCCTTTATTTTTTTGAAAGTTGACTGAAAGAAAATAAGGTGGCGAGAGAGGGGAAGACATGCAGCAAATTTCAACGGGCCATAACTCAAACCCGTGATGACTGCGTCGAGGACTGTAGCCTCCATACATGGGTCGCACACTTTACTGCCGTGCTCTCAAGGTTTATTTTCAAAGGTTTATTCAAAATTAGAGGAAAACAAACATCATTGTAAGTTAATAAATTAGAAAAACCCAACATGTGGAAAGATCTCTTCCACCCAAATGACTGCTGCTGTTGTAGTTAAAACATGAAAGCGAGACATGCAACCAATGGAAATGTTGTAAGTGCCATCTTTGAAACTCCTAAGTTAGTTTTCCCTTTGATATGCCTAATTTAAACTAAAAAGTGAAAACCCTGAGCCACAACATTAAGAAAAAGTTGGATTAGCTCAGGACTGACTCACTGTCTCCGATGATTATAGAGTTTAAGTAGGTCAGTGTGTGGCATGGAGCAGTGTCAGCTGACTCCATAAACCCTATTTCTGACTCATTTCTTAAACACTTTAGGTCTCGTGTATCATCAGGTAGTTTTACTATATCTGCTCCAAATGAAGTTCTCTTTGTAGCGATTTTGGTGCTGATCAAAGATCAGCTTGGCAGGATAACAAAACCTTCACAAACACCAGTTGTTCTTTAAATCCTAATACCTCATGCAGGTGATGTTAGTATATCTGTTTGCAGCAATGTTGAGATAAATAATATGCTTTATTGTTAAACTGTCTCTCTGACCTCCAAACACAACAAAGGGTCAAACATTTACTGCAAGATAGTCTCTGGATGAGAAAAACCAGATAGATTCGTTGACAGAACCAGCAAAGACATGGATGCAACATCACCCTCACTTGGAAACCGGATCTGCTTTTTGAGGAATATGACTGAGTTCTGATATTCTGAGTGTAGTGGGGACCAGTGGGGACATAAAAACCTCACATTCTGAGTTAACTTTGTTTAGAGATAGGATTTTTGTAACTTTATAATTTTCTGACCCCTTTTATTCCTTTTAACTCACAAGACTCACAAATAAAACCCCAACGTGTTGCTGAATGACCGCCATTTGCAAATTCAGGGTTAAACAACATTTAGTCCAAACACAAACAAAGAAAGAAAGCCACACATGTTCAAGGGGGTTAGCACATCTTAGTCAGTAGGAAGCTGATTCGTGTCAACCAGGGACCAGGGTTGTCTTTTTACAGTAGCATTAAGTGACAATGACACTTACACACTGGTCCATCCAACATGTTGAGAACATGCATCATGCACAGGAACAAAAAGAACCATGGGCAGACAGAGAGAAACAAAGGAAGAACAGCAGACAGAAGGTAGAGGTGAAGTGAAAGAACAAAAACAAGACAGATGCATCAAAATAAACTGGATGCGACTGTTCAATGGCTGCAAGCAACAGGGGGCGCTCTAACGAACCAAAGCTTAAAAGAGTCAAATAAGATCTAAACAAAGCTAGACTACTGCATAGGCTGGTGGCAAGATGTGCCACATCACTAAATAACAGAAGGCGGCAATGGAAAAAACACGTTTAAATAAAATACTAGTCTAGACAAAAATGTATTTGCAAACACACATGCAACATATAATTACAGCAGTTTAGCTCAGTATAAAAGTAGATAGAAGGAGATCTGCTGGTACAGCTGCTGTCTGTAAGCTTAACCCCACACACAGAGGTTTCTACTTTAGAACAGAGTTGACACCTTAAATGGTTCAGAGTTTTTAGAGTCAGGCTTTCTGAAGAGGTCAGAGTAGCTAGCATCTTATTTGCAGCAGATACCTTTACTCCCCAACCCCTCCTCCTCAAAGCAAATTTCTGTCATCTTAAAATGTCTCCAGTCTGAAACCTTTCAGAACTTACACAGCAGACTTTGTAAAATACACTTTATGGGACTTTAAACATTTTCCGTCAGAGTAACTAATACAACAGCAAAAAAAAAAACAACAATATGCAAACATCAATAAAATTCTATTTCTATTTGACCATTATTCTGGCTGGAGCATGGTCTGTTTTGTATGCGAGGGACCACAATCTATCAGCACCTTTAACGAAAATAACTAGACTGTTTTATACATAATCATCTAATGCAAACGAGTGAGCAGTTTAAAGGTAGTTTTAAGATTACATAAACTTGCTTTTTAATCTGAGGCCTATCAGCCAAGAGATCACCTGGACAGCCTGAGTTTATTTCTTTTCATCCAAGCCGAGGAGGTTAAAGGGGTTTATGTACAGTGTAAGTAAATCCTCATTCAAACCTTTTATTTTACAATACAAGATACATTAAAATAATCTGGCCATTACCAGGTTCTACAATTATATCAACTTAACCTTAAGTATGAAAAAACACAGCACATTCCACACTGTAAAAAGTTGCGCTTGAAAAACTAAATGCACCCTTGTTGGTTATATAGGATAATAGAAGAAAATAGCAACTGGGAAAGAAGGCACTTAGTAAAGTGATCATCAGCAAGTGTGACCACCTAAATAAAGATTTAGTCAATTTCATGGTCTGGGGCATAAAAGTATATGACAACAGAATGCCAGGATGGAAAGACATCAGCAATTACCTTACTGAAGTAATTGTTGCTTGCCATCAATCTACAAGGGGTTATAAAGCCATAAAACTATTTGTCAATGATACTTTGGTTAAAAATATCCTGAAGGGGAAAACCTGGAAGATACTTGTAGATGAATTGGAATGTTTTGTTTCCATGGGATCTGTTTACCTGGCAGTCATTGAATCTGCGATGATCTCCTCTGTATGCCAAAATATTGTGGAGTCAGCTGAACTCTTTGTATTTCTCAAATCACCTAGTTAGATGCAGACTAATTTTCTCATGAGGTTAGAAATGCAGAGAACCCTAGAAAATAATGCAAAAATCAGCGGTTTCTCATTCTGGAAAAATAGATTGTACAATGAGGATTTATTTAGTACATTTACTACAAAATTCAATGTACACAGTATCTGCCTACTTGGATAATAAAACAGCATTTAAGATAAATCTGTCTCAAAGAGCGATACTTTCAGATAATTAAGGAACTAGGTTCTCAATCTGTCGTCTTTCATACAATATCTCACCCTGGGCTGGATGTCTTCATCTATATTAACATGGAGTATATGTTCTTGGGATCAGGAGAACTTTTCTGGATAACAAACTGCTGTTCTTGCACAAAGCTTTGGAAGGAATGCATAAACAAGGGCTGAGGTGTCTCTTTCTGGTTGTCTATGTAAGCCTTACAAACCTTTAAAGAATGCACATGAAATATAAGTGCAACAATCCCCCTGAAGTCTCTATCCAGGGTCTGATTTGGCTGCCTACCTTCCTTGACGGGGATTGCTGGCTTCTTCTGCCTCAGACCCAGGAGGATGAAGAAGAGGACTAGTGGGATGAAAATTTCAAATGCCAGCACCCACTGCAGAGGACAAAAGACAAAAGATTACAGTCATGCACATTGCATCTGCTGAGGAATCTGTAAAAGGCAAGTCGGATTTCAGCTCATTGATCATATGATATAAAAGAGGAGAATCAAGAAATATCTTCTTCTGTTAAACTGCATTGGTCTCAAAGCGTAACCCTTTTCTTGTCCTTTCCCTTTTCATTATTACAGATATAAGAAAAAATACTGCCTAAGTACCTAAGAAAAAAAATAATCTCTTAAGTGGGCACAAAGCGGACTGCCAGAACTAGCTGTATAAATACCACTTAAACTGCTGACGAGAGGAGACAATCCAGCTGCTTCTCCAGACAATCTTCTCCCAGAAACTGAGGAAGTTGGATGAGGAGGCTTAAAATGAACATGACGGACTCTGGACATTTCTGGACATGTAAAACTACAGCTCCCTTCAACATGAACTCACACCAACCGATGGGACCTTTCCTCTCTTCTGTGAACCCTTCTGATCTTTTTCAGCTGCACACAGATATTCAGTGTCCTTGAACTAACCTTTAAGATCTTTTCTTTCACTTCATCCTACATGAATTGTAGTAAAGTGTTCCATGATTACGAGGTCACATGAGAAGACCGAATCCTCTGCCAGAAAGAGTTTGCCTGACTGTGAACAGGGCTCGCTTGTTACATTGTTCATCTACAGCTATGAGAGCCATAAAGTCTTTTTGTTTCTGCTTTGGACTCCCACAAGCAAACACACACACATACATAACTCGAGTGTGTTTTCTGATGAAAGTGAAGGTCATGGACCAACAAATGGCTCTTTTAAACCAAGACAAAAAAAACCACTGACAACAAAACCTGTCTTCTGAAACACATTCAAATGATAAGATTACCACACACAACACAAGCTGCAGCAATGAATAGACACACATACAGCTTGAAAACATTAGAATATCATGAAAAAGTTCAATGTTTTTTCTCACTCATTTCACAAAGTGAGACCCATATATTAAATAGATTCAATATGCAAAGACTGAAATAATTCAAGCCTTTATTTCTCTTCAATTTCATCCAACATTGCAACATTGTCAAGCAAAATCCATTGAAGAGTTTGAGGGAGTTTCACAAGGAGTGGACGGAGGCTGCGCATCAAGGAAGCATCTGGAAAAGCTTATCTGCAAAGCTGGCTCGTTTCTGGGGCGCGGTCTGGACTCTGTGGGGACTGTCACTGAGAGGGGCTGCTGAAGGAAGGTAAACAGTATCCTGGTCTGTGACAGTCACCCCCTTCACTCCATCCTGGCTGGGCACAACAGCAGCCGCAGTCAATGGCTCCTGTCACTGAGCTGTAGGACGGAGCGCTTCAGGAGGTCATTAGAATTTTAGAATTTATAACTACCACTGTGGTTAATTATTTAACCACAGTGGTAGTTAATTAATTATTTTTAATATTATTCTCATTTTAATTTTGTCTTGTCCATATACAGTATGTTTGCCTTATTTCCTGAGTACTCGGACAAAATAATTTTCTTACAGGGATCAATAAAAGTGATCTTCAATCTTGAATCTCCAATCCAGAGCCAACACGTACAGATGAATCCCACACACATGCTACAAATGTTACATTCCTGAAGCAGAAACTGGACTGTGGGTCAGTGGTCCAAACTTCTCTTTTCAGATGAAGGTAAGGTTTGCATTTCATTTGGAAATCAAGGTCCCCGAGTTTGGAGGAACAGTGGAGAGGAACAGAATCAATGTTGCATGAAGTCCAGAGTTAAGTTTCCACAGTCATGTCATCTGCTGGTGTTGGTCCACTGGGTTTTCTGAAGTCCTCACTCAACACAGCCATCTACCAAAACATTTTATAGCACTTCATGCTTCCTTCCATTGACAGCCATTTCATTCTCCAGCAGGACCTGGCTCCTGCCCACACTGCCAAATGTACCAGAAGCCAACAAACTGCCCTGATATGCCCCATATCTATGGAGTATTGTCAAGAGGAAGAGACACCAACCTGAAGGCCGCTTTCAAAGCGATGTGGGCTTCCATTACACGTCAGCACAACCACAGTCTGATCACCTCCATGCCACGCCGCATTGATGCAGTGATTCATGCAGATGAGCCCCAACCAAGTATCGAGTGCAGAGAAATGAAAATACTTTTCAGAAGTTTGACTTTTCTGTTATATTATTTTTTTATTGATCTTATATAATAATTTTCTGAAACAATGAATTTTGGGTTTTCATTCCCTATAAGCCATGATCATTCAAATTACAAGAAATAAAGGCTTGAAGTATTTTACTGTAATTAATCTATATAATAAAGGCATTTCACTTTCTGAAATAAGTGACAATCAAACCTTTTGACGATATTCTAATTTTTGGATTTATTTGGATAAAATCAAGAGCAAGTGGGCTGATTTAGAAAGACTTTGCAGTGGAACTGTTGAACTCTTGTTAAAGTTCTTGTACTGATTTTCATCTATTGGTGAAACAAAAGCACAAGCCTGATTTTAATAACAAAACAGCATGAGCTTCTGCAGACACACATTTACATGTTAGAGGTCATATTCTCTGTAGGCCTAAACTCACTGCTGCCTGGGGCATTACATGCTTTTAATTAATGCATTACTGTAACCATGGCTTCAATATATTCAAAGTGAGTAGGATCCCTCATGTTGCACAAACCATTATACAAAAGATGCTGTGTAGCAGCTTGTTTGGAGACAGAGTCAGAGCAGCTTTAAACCCTGTGATTCCAACATGTGTTATCTGCTCATCACCAACGGCATCGGATCTTTTCCTTTAATTCTGCATTCTGCTTTTCTTTATACAGAACCCACCAAACATAGTGTCTGCCTTTTGTAGTCAATGCAACTTCTTCCAAAAGTTGACATACTTTGATCATAAACATGAATGCCATTATAATTCTGGGAGTGTACTGTTTTATTTGAAAGATTCTTTGTCTTTCAAAAAACTGGAACAAGAGTGTTTTTCAACTGGTGGTTGACTGAAGTTGGATGTTGTATAATTCTTCAATAAGAGTTCAAATAATTCATTTTAAGCTCAGAATTACCATCATGGCAATTCATGGTAGTTCATGCCTCTGATGAGTGAATGTAAACTTCTGACTCTGTGTGCAAATGGGATGATAATGAATACAGAACCTTGTGGACTCTACAACTACTGATGTAGAAATACAAGTTACAAACCCTCCACAGTGCCAGGCTCAACACAGAAATGTCATGGTTTCAGTTTATTTTTAGTTCTGGTTTCGGTTTATTGAAACATTGAAATGATGTTTGTGGGGAAACACTACAAACACACATTAACACAGCCAAACTTCACATCTAAAAAACTTCAACTTCACAAAATAGTGTCTAGTTGTGTTTTATGATATTTTACTTTTTCCACCTAAAATATCAACTTTTGCTCAGTGTCTAAATCTGGTACACAGATTATTTTGTAAAATGATGTTAAGAACAAAACCAACCACATCTGAGTTATCACATCAGTCGTCCATGTTCTGATAGGGTCATTTGTCAGATCAAAAGTACCTTTTGAAAATAACAACATTAAACATACTTTTCATTAAACCCACATTTCTGTATTAAAACTGTTTTTATTGGTCTGATGTAATATTCTAATCTTTAATCTTTTTATTAGCTGTGAGTGAGCCTTTTTATAATAGGAGAAGTCACAAACTTTGTAATACAAATATATATGTACTCATGTTCATTTGTGCACATACTGAAATCCTCTATAAGATAAAATCATAATGGCAGCCTGCAGCCTGCACCTTCTTAACAATGAGACTTCATAAAGCACTTTTTGCTTCTGTAATCACTTTGTATGCATGGCCCGAAGGTTGGAGTCCTTTCTTCATTCTTAAACAAGAAGTTGATCAGCAGTGTTCTCGCTGTTAACAATAAAACAGAGTTTTTTCCCACTAATACCGACACCATAGCACTTTTTTCTTCTCTACGTAAAACAAAAATCCACAAGACAGAACCGCTCTGTCCTCTTGGGACCGGGTACTGACAGCTGACAATAACAATAAAGCTGAGCACAAGTGTCATGAAGCTGTAGCACCAGCTCTAAACAGTGAGAGTCCCAGTCCAGTCTGTGACTGCTAAGGGGACTACTGGCTGCAACACAACACTCACTAAATACAGCACAATTACAGCCAGGATGGGTAACAGTGCTAAAGCTATTTGACAAAAACAATTATTAAAAATAGTTAGAAGTTACAAACTGAGAATGAAGCCATATAATCCATTCACACCATTTCCATATTAATACCTAAAAAAGAACACTTCACAGACTGGTACTGTTGCACGTCTGCTTGTTATCAGCAGCTATCACCAGCCCTGCTTTCAGTTCCTTCTAAGCTTGTGTTGTTTTATTAATATGTCACAAAAGTCGACATTTTGGTAGTTTAAACTAATGAAACTGTCAGTTTGCTCTCCTGTTTCTCTGTTTTTCATGAATAAAAAACTGGTTTAAACTTTTGACTTTGTGTCTAAAATGTCCAACTGGGCTTCTGTGTGATGATCTTTACAAACAAGTCTGATTCATGTGAGCTCATCTCACTGATTCCTGGGTGTTAAGGATCTGCTGACAGCCCACAGCAGAAACCCCAGCAGAGCCTCAGAGAACTAAAGCAGACCATGCTTCCACGTCTTATTTCTGAAGCTGAACACACATTCACACCAACATGTAGTATACACTACACAGACACACCAAATGTTTTAGTGAACTATTTAGCCAACTCAATGACAGAGGACCTGTATCATTAGTGCTGATGTATTATTATGCAGAAGCTCACCACTCATTTGCAGTGGCATTATTAATAGGGCTGATAATAACTGTTCTCTACGCCGAGGCTGTGGGGCTTCAGAGAACACTGATCAGAAATAAATATGAGCACCACAGCTGAGTCCGTGTTACTAACCCACACATCATCTCATATCAGCTGAGTCAAATTTACTGGAGAATACAGACAGCCTGTTGGAGAATAATTGTAACTTCTGTTCATCAGACACTATGAAAACTGCAGCAAGGCAGTCTGTCAGAGGGCCATTTGCATTATCCAAATCAGGTGACATACATTATGAGTGGAAGAAAAAAGGCTAATGTTACTAGAGGGGCTGATCTTTACCAACGTCACAATTAAAACTTGTCCCACTTTAATATATTTCATTAAAACTCTAACAATGTGAAAATATTTTTTCAATGATTTTTTTCCCTTTATTTCATATTCAAAAATCAGCTCTCTCTTACTGATTACTTTGTTGGCTGGTTAAGACATCCTATTTCCTGTATGTGCATGTATGAATACCAATAGACAAATACAGGCCAGCAGACATATGAGACTAATGTTATTAGATAGTTCAATTAATAATTAATAATTGGGTCAAGACACTTTTACTAATAACTAGGTCACAGTTGTGCAGTTTAGTGTAATATATATTTTTTACTGTGTAAATAAAGTTTTGGTCTGTATAATAGTATTCAGCAGCAGTTGTTTAGTTTCTGCATTGGTTTGGTAATCAGCTACAGTCTGCAGGCAGGTTGCTTTGGGTTCTGACTAGATTCTGCTCTGATAGTTTCAGTTTGTGTTTGTTAAATGTCTTCTTATTTTATTATTAACCACATTAGCCTGTAATTCCTTTTCTACTGAACAGTGGAGTGCTGGAGGAGGCGTGCTGATCAAATTCTCTCAATTATGGAATACGCTGCTGCATTTCAAACCCTTGCAAACTTAGCCCAGCCGCTGCCAGAGACTAAATATCAGGGAAGCAGCGAAAGTTAAACCCTGGAATAAAATTTCCATGTCAGGCATGAGGACAAACAAGAAGATGCATAAGTAACACTGGGAAGAACCAGTGTTGGACACAGATAAATGTATTGATCCTTCAGTGTGTGTTCTGTTCTATAAAAAATTAAAAGTTTACAAACTGGTGAAGAGGAGAAAGTTACAGCCAGAGCAAAACCCGGGCAGGAAGAATGCCTAAGATGAGGTTGACTCTTGAATCTGGATGACAGGGGAGGGGTAAAAGTGAAGAAACAGAAATTGTTTGTTGGGTTTTTAATTAAAAGAACGAACAATTAAAATATGTTAAAAAGCCTCAAATTAACCTGTATTACTTGTAATTATTATACAGCATCACAGGCTGTCTAGGCAGATGAAATACTGTATTTTATAGAAAGGTTTAACGGTATTAAAAAGTTGATATGGCCCAGTTCTGGGCTATTTTTGTTCTTTATTGTCTAAGTGTCACAAAAGTTCAGGAAAAGTAGATCCATAATGCTGCAGAGATTAAAATTCTCCAATTTCTCCTCCCTGGTGAATCCCAAATAGGTTTTAAAATTTGAATTGAATGACCAAGCTCCAGCAGAACCTTGTCTAGTTTTAGTGGTGAGCTTAATTTCTTTTTCTGAAATGTCCTTGAATTGGACCAGTTTGTTTCTATGTAGCATGCCCTGTGATGGGTTTTTGTTGTGATGTGATGATTTAACCAAAACTGAACTGAGCTAAAATTAAAAAGGTTAAATAAGTAAACAAGCAATCCCCTAGCCCCAAAGCTGCTGCATGTGGGCCTTTCTAAAACATAAAAGCGCAAAGTCACTTTCACTAAAACGTCCTTATATTTATGCCTTTATAAGTTCTGCTAAGACATTTAAAGCAAACGTGAGCTACTACTGTTCTTTAAAGAGTCCTCACAAAATGTCCTACAGACTGCGCGTCCTCTCTGCGTCACCCTGCGGTTTGGGGTATCCAGAGAGGACAAAGTCTTCTTAAGCTTACTGAAGTAAACATGCTGACATGGTGCCAGAGAATGAGTACTCAGATGCACAGGTACAGACTACAGTGAGATTAGCTGTGTCAGTTAGGAGCCTCGTGTACTTGTGTCCTTTGTTCCTGTCCCCAGCACTGACAGAACACCACCAAGCTCTTCAGCAACTTATCGCTATAGATGCTTGGACAATTCATGGCGTGAAATACATGGATTCAAAGTCTCATTTTTTTTATACTACATAATCTGATTTTAAAACATTACACAAAATTTAACATTATATCAGCAGTGCTGATATAGACCCCGACCTGGTACTGATTGCTTGGACCTAGTAATAGTCTGCTGTGGCATCTGGATATATGCAGTAAATGGCAGGGGGTCATAATCTTATGTCTAACTGATGCTCAATACTCAAGCCTGTATTTTCAATGTTTAACAGGTTTATGATTATTGTTCCCTGTCTCTCCTGGATCACATCTGCTGACAAACCTGAGACAAATATTTGTTTTAGTGTGGACATGTGAGATAAAAGACAATTTATGGCATGTTTGTGGGGAAGTAGAAGCAGAATGAAGACAGGCTGCCAGAGCCTGGTGTCTTATCTTATACAAACTAATCCAATAATTTTAAGCATTTGACTCCTTACAAATATTTTTTTGACGCCACCAGCTTAACTTTATAATACAAATATACTGTGGTGCAAAAACACCATTAAAACCAACCCGGCCCAATGACAAAGTTATTGCCTCCCTTGTTAAATCATGAACTAACTGCAAATAGCCACATTGTGTGGACAACTGTGTTCAATTTTACCAGCAACACTCAGACATACCATACATGTAGAAACAGGAAGTCATAAGAACACCAGTCTAACAACATGAAGTAGGCTAAATGATCTCAAAAAGCAACACATCATGTCCTCTATAAAGAGGTTCAAGAACGGATAAAAACAGAGTCATGGACATCTATCAGTCTGGAAAGGGACTCCAGCGAATCCCAGTGAGTGCCGTTATCTACAGAAGAAGAAAACATGCAACTGACTTGGATCATCCCAGGAGTGTCCAGCCTAACAAATTGTGTCGTTCTATCAAATAAAATCCCAATAAAATACATTCAAGTTTGTGGTTTAATGTGACAAAATGTGAAAAGTTCAAGGGGTATGAATTATTTGATCTAGTTCCACTTTTTAAAAATTTGAAATGCAAAATTACAAATATGGTGCTGGATTCATTTGATACAATAATTATCAAAATTGAGATTTTAGTTTAGATACATTAGAAAATGGCAATGAAATAATCTATATAGAGTATTTACGTATTTGCATGTCCTTTTAGTTGAAGAGTGTCTGGACTGATTTCATTAAGCTTTAAAGCACATATTGTGTCTTAGTAATAAATGTTACATACAGAAGATTTTGATTTGGTCATTTTAGTAAGCGTCCATCTTTTCCCATTTTTTATACCATGACTTTACATTTTGCATCCATAATGGAAAATATGACAGGGAAATATAGGCAATGACTGTCTTATAATATAGCAATATAGTGTGTTCACAATAACTATGGGCATTAAAGTCAGAACATTTATTATGATGGAATCATTTGAATACAACAAGTCTAGAAAGCAGTATGTTTTGCTGCCAGTTTGTGTCTGAATGCTTTATAGAAGATGAGCCGCAGTTGGTGCCGGAAAAAGGGGCTCAAGGAGTCAATGAATTATTGAGTTTCCTCTTTCAGCCAGGAAGGTGCAACAGAGTTGGAGTTTAATTAAATCCATGAACAGGAATGGAAGAAAATGATACTGACTAACTAAATAATGAGCTTGTAGCAGTTTCAATGGCAGCATCCTTAAAGAAACCAAGCAAACAGAAAGTTTACAACTTAGTTTGCCGTAAACATGAGCTAAACTGACAGCTCAGTCATACACAATATTGACATGTCTATTTACAGCAGATAGGTTTGCACAGCCCTGCCCTACTTGAAAGCTGTCTGGAGATAGCTGAACACACAGCTGATATCACACAAACAGGAAACTAATGCAACCAAAAAGGGTTGTCAAAATAAACTATAATTCAATATAACCGATACTGACAAAATTACATTATTAAAGACACTCATTTGTGTCAAAATTGACATAAACTGAGCAATTTTTATGGTCCCAAATTGGCCCTCAACTTCAAACAGGCAGACAAACAGATGCTTGGCCCCAGACATATGGAGGTAATAAGCCTATCAGGCAGAAAACAGGAAAAGCTGAAGGATGTCGATGAGCCCTAATGCTAGATGTGGCTACAGCCGATTAGCCCTATAAATAAAGTGTACGAAAGATAGACATTCTGAAGTTTATGATGAATTTAAAAAGCCCAGTTAAGTTCCCGTATATACAACAGCAAAGCATTAACCTTGTAAAACAGCATAAGTTAACGTTATATGTTCAGCGACTTGCAGCTCGCCCCATTTGACTCAATCCCCCTGCAGGTACAAACTGACACAAGGTTGGCATGTTGACAGGTGGCTCCACCAGGTATGAAACAACCAAACTACAAAGGTAGGGAATGAAAAGGCGTTCCTTCCTTATTACTGATCTGATCTGTACAGGAATTAGCCGTTATGGCTAATAAGTCAGGTTATATGACACTTTAAACATGCCAAATACTTCAACCTTAGCCAACCAGTGTTCATTAAAAAACTTAAGAAATGTATGCCAGAAAACAGTTTGAAGAGACCCAGACTGAGGCTGAAAAGTCAACCAGAAACCAGTCAGAACTGTTAGCTTCGCACCCTGCTCACTCTACTCAATCATCAAAGAAAACATGATGGAAAATGGCCAGAAACACAAACCCTGAACAGGTCTGTTGCTGAACACATCTGCATGTAGCAGACTGTTAGAAAGTCTGGTTTTAATTACAGTACATCCGTGATGTCAACAGTTCAAGTCAGTGTTGATTTTTTTCATAAATGACCAATTTATTACCTACTTATAGGACTAACACCAACTAAGACATAAAAGTCATTAATACAATTTTTCAGCTGTTTTTTCTCTTCAGTACCTTAAAAAAGCCTTAAGATTTTCTGCAGTTTCAAAACAGTATTGAATATTTTTGTCAGCATCAGTATCAAGTTTGAAATGTTACTATGGAGACAATTATACAACCAGCACAGCCGCTCTTCTTTACCCTGAACATCAAGGATGAAAAACACTTAGATGGTTCAGTAAAATATCCTTCAAGAACTTGTTTTTTATTAGTGTAAAAACGTACAGTACATCCTCTTTAATAACCTGGTCTTTGCCATGTTCTAAAATGATTTACATTTAAAAGAAAGTCGAATAGCCTAATAGCAGGGCAATGTGTGAAAAACTAGATGCACCCTTGCTTCTTTTTATGGTTTACGAAGAAATGCAGGAGCCAGGCTGAAAATCAAATAAATTTCATGAAGTCATCGGTGGCAGTTGTGATCATCTCCACAAAAGCAGGAAATGTAGCAGTTTGCTGGTCTGGATCAGACCAAGTAGGAACAAAATTAGCATTTCCCAACTATTTGAGGTCCATGATTCCACATAGAGACAGGCTGACAATCTTCCCAGCAGTGGACATCCCAAATTCACCCTAAGGTCAGAGCAAATGCAAAAAGCTAAATCTCAGACTAAATGGGCACAAAATGGCGTGTCATATATTAAAGTTTATGACAGTTCAATTAAAAAAGAGAATAAAATAAAAAAATAATGCAGAACAATGTTGTTTTCAAAGTTTTACCTGAATGAATGATTAGACTTCTGCAAAAATATTCTTTGTACAGATGGGACTAAAGTTGAGATATTTACCAATAACGCACCATGTTAGGTGAAAACCAAACAGCATCTCAGCACAAACACACCACTCACATCATGAGTCAGAATAGGCTGGATCTCAGGCAGGTTCCAATGTTCAGGTGCATCATAAAGTTTGTTGTTGTTTTGTTTATTTTTTGTTTGCTTGATGTTAAATTTAAATGATTTTGAGTCATGTCCTGAAACTCTAGAACAGGAAGAAACATTGTGTTATCATGACTGCATGATTCAAATTTAATCTAACCTACAGTAAAACAACTTCCTCGTACTGAGATGCTTTTGGTTTCCTCTTGTATAAAATACTTCTACTATGACTACAAAGAAATTTAAATTGGTGTATTTCACAGAACTTGAATCCCAAGCAGCTGGACCAGGATGTGCCTCTGATGTCTCTACAGCCTGGTGTATGTGGGGACAATCCAACATATGGGATTGATGCCATTTTAGCCAAGTGCTGACAAGCACATTCTGCTCCTGTCATCAATTCTGTGGACAGCTTTAATGAGGCCAAACCCAGGCATCCTCATCTAGACAGAAATGACGCAGCTGCTACTATAATTAAAACAGAAGCTTTTCTGAGCATCTTCTGTGCCTCTCTTCAGTCTGATGTCAGCAGGTAGACATGCTAAAAATACACCCCATTCCTCCAAAAAGCAGCCCTAACCACGTCTGTGAAATCCAGCAGCCTGGGGATAGAGTTAGGCCTAAGCCCTTAAAAACAGCACAAACATCCCAGGAATAAACTGGCTGACAGGAATGAGCATTTCGGATATCCAACAAAGGATTAAAGGCTTCAAAATGTGCAGTCACATACACTGCTTAGATTAGACTACATATCTGAAAAATAACAGTTGAATATCAGTTTTTAGTCATTGGGGTCATTTTATACTGATGTCTTCATAGAAGAGCTATAAATAAATTTGCACAAAGCATATTTATAATAAATGATTGAATTGTTTTTGTTGTTTCAGAGAAAAACTGAATATGAAGAGATGCTTGTGAACCACCTGAATAATTGTTAAATAATAAATGTCAGGATGGGTGGTCTGGGAGAGGAAATGCATTTCTGATAGAATCTGAGACGAACAGGAAGGAGTGCAATTGTTCAATCTGTCTTCATCGTTGTTCAATAATTATCAGTAGAGTTCAGAAGCTGTTCATTCACACTGGACCATCATTTGCAAAAACCTATCCTAAACCACTATAAACCCATACTGTACCAGAGCAAACAGCTGCCAATAAGGGCTGTGCAGTTAATTATATTTATCATTTCTTTTCCTTACTGCCTCCAATTGATCACAAAGAGATGCAGCGGCAGGACTGATTAAACCAAGAAGGTAGAGTCGATGTGTGGGAACACTGGTTTCAAAAACAGACAATGTGGACTATTTGTTACTCAGTGGCGTCTGCAACATTTGGCAGCACAACAAATGACCTGAAGCTAAAACTAGAAGTGATCTCTGAGCAAATGAGTTCATTTTGTTTGATCAAAATAAAAAGCTTTTATTAGTCCAAACAAGTTTTCCAGAGACTGTTGAACCACATTGTATTGCTGGTTTTACTGATGTTTATTTTTTATATAACAGCCTACATTTGAATAAATACTCCAGGTAAGGATCATCAAAATGGTAGCAGGGGAAACTTAACATTCAAAGCACCATTTTAGAGAACAAGACACTGTGCTGTTATTAGAACGATGACTTCATCGAATTAATGCCTTACTTTCTGTCTATTCCATCATCACCATGTCCCCACCACCCTCCCGGAGCCTTAGCTTCCTGGGTTCTAGATCAGGTGTGGGCAGTAGAGTCCATCCCCGTGGCCAAAAATTATTTTGGCATGCAGAGTTTGAATGCCTGGCTGAGAGCGTTGACAAAGAAGGTTCATAGGCAACAAAAATGGCCTCAGTCAGGAAATCAAAGAAATGTGCTTAAGGCTAAACAAATTCAGGGACATTTCTGTTCCTAGAAAACTGAAAACAAAAATAACAGTACTGTGTGACAGCCAGAGAGAAACAATTCTGTCCTGTGACTATGAAATGACTAACCAATATCAAGTGTGGGGGTCCTCCTTTCTCTTTCTGGAACATGTTTTTTTTTGCTCTGAAAAAAATAAAAATTCTGCAGCCTGATACATTGTACTTTAATTTTAGTATTTAATGGAGTTTTTCATTCGAGGATGTTCCTCAATTTAAACAGAGGGCTTGTCTGTGGCTATGTGCTCTGGTGTGATTATGTAAGAGAGACAACATTAAAAGCTCTATGATGGCGAACACATCTGCACACATGCAGCAAGTCTCAGAGCAGAAAGAGTTTTCAGCACAACTAGAAGGTCGTGTCATAGAATCATACTTTCACATGGTCAGAAATTAGCAAATAAAGCTGAGCCAAGATGGAGACAGCGTGTGTGAAAAACTAAGTACACCCTTGCAAGGGGGAAAGTGGCATCCAGGTGCTGTTGATTATTCCCCAGTCAATGAGAGCCCCTCTGTCTTGACAGTTCTCACCAACTTGTTGGTTTGGATTTGATGTTTTTATTTATTTACTGACGTATCCTGTGATACGTCAGTAAACTTTGATTTTCACAAAATTCATAAAAAATTGCTCTACCTAATTTTTATAAGTTTACATTATAAAAAGTTATTATTATTGCTACTGATTCCAGCAAAAACTGCACATTTTAGCAATAAATTCAAAAAAGAGAGTTTAGACGTATAAAATATACATACATCTCCTATTAACACAGAGCTGCTGCTTCCATTCTGAATAACTAAGGTTCACTAGATCACTAGATAGATAGATAGATAGATAGATAGATAGATAGATAGATGATAGATGATAGATAGATAGATAGATAGATGATAGATGATAGATAGATAGATAGATAGATAGATGATAGATGATAGATAGATAGATAGATAGATAGATAGATAGATAGATAGATGATAGATAGATAGATAGATAGATAGATAGATAGATAGATAGATAGATAGATAGATAGATAGATAGATAGACAGATAGATAGATAGATAGATAGATAGATAGATAGATAGATAGATAGATAGATAGATAGGGGACTTTTAAACTGAGCTGGTCTGTGTTTTCTCCACAAACAACAACCTGTTTGACTGCGCGGCTACTTCCCCCTTCCTCACAGCGCTGCGCTGTTCTCTTGCAGTAAGCTCCCTAAACAAACCCAACCCAGGACTCATTATCTTCCTGGCTGATGCTGTCATCTCAGCACAGATCAGACTTCATCTAAATAACGGAAGCAGGCGATGCAGCAGAGCTGATCGGCTCCACCGACGCCCGTCTTCTCCCCCAAAACAACCGCTGTGTCAGAATCACAGACAGGGATGCAGCCCGCTCTCTTACCGGCCCTCTCCTCTTCAGAGAGATGTTCTTCCACAGCAGGAGATGGAGCTGGTGCAGGAATCCCATCTTGCTTCCTCTCCAGTCTCAGTCTGTCCTATATTTACCAAATGAGCACACCAGCGGTGGCCTGTGGCTGGATGGCAGGATCCTTCCTGGGCATCCCGTCCGAGCCTGGCACGACCCGGAATGGCACGCCTTGTCACTCGCTCAGCAGTATGGAAGAAGGCGGGGTTGGATCATATGCCCGTGTTCTGTGGTCCTCTGTATCGCGGCGGGGTCTGTCCTGCTTCCTAACGCAGCGCTGGAACTTAGAGCAGGACCGCAGAGTGGGAACAGCAGCTGATGTCGTGAAGTTAACGATATTACGCAACAGATCGTCTTCCTGTTCGGCCCTTCAAAGAAAAAGGCTTTAACAAATAATTGTAATTCTATTTACGGAAAATAGATTAATATGAATTCACTAAGAGACTGCTTTTATTTTGTAACTTAAAAATCCAAAATTACATAATGAATTATGTAATTAAATCTCGGCTATGAATTTTGAAAACTAACCCAAGGCGACATAGCCTACTGTAATTTGTTTAATTCCTCAAGGAGTAGAATCCCTTTGTAATGGAAGAAATATGGGAAAAATTATGTATAATATTAAGATGTGTATAATATTTTATAAAAACATGGCTCACCATTTCATTGTAGTTGACACAAATTGGAACTTTGTCATTTGAACCCTGGTATATTGGCGCAGTCTATGATACCCTATATTGATGCAGTTCCATTCTGCAGTGGGTTTTTGTTCTCGTATAAAACCTTTCAACCACCTTTGGGAAGGAAATCTGGTAATATTCCATTCTCCTGTTAATAATATGCCATAGCTCACTTCAATTCAAGAAATTCAAGATCAGATAAAAAACATCCATCAGTCTGGAAAAGGTTACAGAGTAACTTCTCAGGCTTTGGGATGCCAGGGAAAAACTATTTCAAATGCAACTGAACTGGGTTTTCTGTCTAAAGTTGCACACCTTCTCTTGATGATTTTATTTGTTGCCTCTATATTATTATTCTTGGCCTTAGCAGTTTCTGTATTTGTAGATAGTTTTTTGGGGTGAGGGAGTGGGGGGGTTCTAACTTTTACCAAAGTTACTCAGATTTAAAACCCGTTGCTTAAGTTAGAGAAATACGTTGTGAATAATACCTAATTGAGCTTATACCTAATACCTTTTAATGTCTTTATGGTAAACCTGGTGACAAGAGATCACGGAGGCAGAGTTCAACTTAAACTGATTTATTGATAAACAGAAAAATGCAAAAAGGTCGTATGGGAATCCAGGTTCTGCCGGTCGAAGCACTGAGGAGAAGCAAGTGAATACAGGTTGTTGGAGGTAATGTGCAACTAGAAATGTTAGTAGATGAATCTTACTTTTACGAAGGTGAGGAGTTTTCAGGGGGAGGTGAGTGAGTCCATGGAGACTGTGTTTGACAGGTGAGGTTGTAGTGAGATGATGATTGTTGCTGGGGGTTTCCTTCCAGGAGGTGTATGTGAAGTTGGAGGGTGGACAGGCAGGAGTCTTGTAGGCAGGTGATCCGGAGAAGAGGTTAGTACCTTCTTTGGGCTTGCAGGTTCCAGGAAGGTGAAGGAGACTCTTGGCTGGGGAAGAATAGTGAAGTACCTTCAGCCAATTGTGAACTCGGGCTCGGAACATCGCACAGAGAGAATCCAGGTCTGGGTCTTCAGAGTCCTTTCCACCCTAAAGAGAGGGGGGGGAACGTAGGTAATAAACGGGGTCAGGAAACACGAAAGACAGAACTGAGTCTGCTGGTCTGATTACCACTCAGGTGAGTTAATCTGACATCTCCTTCTTCTTTTAGAGTTTATGTGGCGCTTGGCAAACCAACTTAAGGTGCATTTACCACCATCCATCGATTTGGAGTGAGGACAGAGATGGTCAGAGGGAACTTGTCCATTTATAATAAACAATTTAACACGATTAAATAACCCAGTATTTTTAAGAAATCCCATTTCTTGTTTATTAACATTTCTAGATGCGTCCCCAAAAATATTACCTAAAGTCAGTGCTTTTCCTTCTCTACTTAATAGTGTTGTCAGATATTTCTGTTCCTCTATGTACTTGTTACATTCTAATAAAACATGTTCATCTGTTTCTGATTGACCACAATAGCTGCATGTTCCTGTCTGATGTTTTCCTATTTGGGACAGAGATCTGTTAAAGGTGCATAGCGCAAGTTTTTAAGTTAAATATGATTGTCTTTCCCATACATGCCCTTCCAATTGCCAGACATGTAAAATGAGTTACCTTCTATTTACCGCAGTTGCCTCTACAGGCTAGATTAGTCAGTTCAATAGAGTGATTTGGGTCGAATTATCAAGGTGTCCATGGGTGTGACGTGCTGCACGCTCCCTGCTACTACTTTGTTGAGAGTTTCAGCCACTATGACACTTTAGCGAGAGAACGAGAGGCAGGTGGCTGTTTTAGAAGATGGAACACAAAACACCAGCCACAAGCGCATCTCAAACCCTATCACAGACTCCACACCAGAGTAAAAAAAACTTTTGTCCAGTGTGACAAAAAGGGCAAAGTTGGAGTCTGATCAGCGACGGAACAAGACCAGAGTAAATATCGGGGCAGTTTTCAAGCAATGGAGGGAGCTCAGATCTGCCCTGAGAATGAAAAGGGACCAGCAGTTGGGCCTCGATCTTTTTGCTAAAAAGGTAAGATACTAAAAATACACGTTGTATTATATACATTGAACTAAACAAATGATAACAAAAGTTATCATGTGAAATATCCACGTTATTGACCAACTAAAATGGTAGCTACGTTTCTCCCCTAAAATAATTTATTTGACTATTGACTCGATATGAAAAATTATCGTACAAACTAAAATATTTCTATATAATATTAGATAATGAAATGCCTACATGAGCAGGGATCCAAAACTCCAGTAGATAGACTCCTGATGTTCCCAACAACCTTCATCATAGCCCTTACCAGATGATCATCATCATGCCCCAGGGGTTAATCCAATATAGAAAAATTTATTTTAGTCTTCGTAACCTCAGCAGAAGGTCTCCAGCCTCAACCTGTGGTTTAAGCCAAGTTTCTTGAATACATACAAGATGAGGTTTGAATATGAATTCTGCAAGGAATTTCTTAAACTCTTGAACATCACTTCATATACTTCTCGCATTCCCCTGGAATATAATTAACATGAAAGTAAAGGTTCTCCACTCCATGCTTGTGATTGAGAAGTCAACTGAGTCATTTAAATTCTCAGATTCCCAGCTTATACTTTTAATGTCAAGATGTTTATGTGCCACCTTTACAATTATTTGAATTTTTTTTCAGTTTTCCTTTCTGTTTGGGCTGTGCAATTTATCACTTCTACCATGAAAAGGACAAAGTCCTCCTTCTTCATGAGTAGGGTATCCTCTTTGACCTTGGTGCATCCTTGACAAACTGTATTGCGTTCCTCTACATCTGCTGCTTTTCTTTGTCTGTGCCAGTGTCTAAACCTGTACTTTTTTAGCTGCTTCCGTATATGTGATCCCATTCTCAATTTTAACTTTCTGCACTTCAACAGTAGCAACACTTGAAAGTACCTCCTTTCTCACATTTTCCATACTCATGATCCCCAGCACACCTCCCGCACCTCTGCTGCCCTTCACAGATTGCCGCAACATGTCCAAACTTTTGACATTTGAAGCATCAAAGTAGTAGAGAAATAAACTGCCGATCATAGCTCATATAGCCAATAAAGACGTCCTCTCTTCAAACTTTAACATGATAGAATAACTCTCTCTTCTTTCTCAATTTTGTGTCCTTTTTAAACGCTTGACTTGGACTACTTTTCCTCCTGACACATTAGCTTTAATACCATTGATGGGAATATCAAGTGGAATACCTGAAATAACGCCACACAAATATCTTCTGCCATCAAGCACTTTTCCTCTCATGTTCAATTCAATTTAAATTTAAATGTTATTTAAAATTTAAAAAATTTGTTCTCACCCAGAATTTTCCTCAAACTGAATGCCCTTTCTTTATGTCTGACTTCAGTACAAATGTTTAACAAGACCCATCCCACAGTACTTCCAACAAGAGTGATAATCTCTTTAGTAACCCTAACCGGGTTCCACTTATTAAGCGATGCAGCTTCTTGAACAGCTTCAACACAACTTTGTGCTATTTATCTACGTTTACTTCCTCCTCACTGGGAGGTATATCACAACATCAGAGTAGGACGATTCGGCTTGCTGTCTGGGCGTTTTCCGTTTCCGTCTAACTTTTTGAAAATGCCATATTCCATCTTATTTAAAAAAAATTTATTTTCTTAGCCTGGCCCTAATTCTCCGTCATACCTATGAACATAAGTATGTGTGTGTGAATAAAAAAGGTGAGGCATTAATGTGAAACCCTGTTAAAATGTGCTTTATGAAATAAAGTCCCTTTATTTGTATTGGTTCACGTTGCTGCCTTGCCACCAGCAATATGGCGGACACACGGTTAAGTCTCAGCAGCGGGCCAACCCAGTCAAAGAGGCATCTATGTCTATGGCCAAGTGCCTTCAAGTGTCCTGTTTCAAAGCTACTCTTCTCCACAATAGTCACATTTCCCTGTATTGTTTCTGTATCTTGAACAATGTAGAATTCAGTCCTGTATGTCTGAATCTTAATCTTGTAATTAATCTTTCCTCTTTTCTGCTCCTTCTTCCAGTTCTTTCTTCTCCTACTATCTTTTTGATTCTATAAAACCATCTGCTTTTCCTTTCTTCATCCCACCTGTTTTGCCTCTCTCTTGATTTTCTGTTTAATGATATTTCTTGCCTCAGACCTACTAATATTAATTATAATATATAATACATATATTATTATTATTATGACTGACTGCTAACAGTCAGTCAGTCATTTTCTATACTACTTCTTCCATAGTAAGTCACGGGGAAGCTGGTGCCTATCTCCAGCAGTCTATGGGCAGGAGGCAGGATACACCCTGGACAGGTCGCTAATCCATCACAGGGCAACACAGAGACATACAGGACAAACAACCATGCACACACTCATTCACACCTAAGGGCAATTTAGAGAGACCAATTAACCTAACAGCCATGCTTTTGGACTGTGGGAGGAAGCCGGAGCACCCAGTGAGAACCCATGCATGCACGGGGAGAACATGCAAACTCCATGTTGAAAAGACCCGGGAGTCGAACCCAGGACCTTCTTGCTGTAAGGCAACAGAGCTACCAACTGTGCCACCGTACACTGCTAACAATATTGCTAATAATTCTCCTGAATATACTGACAATCCATTTTTAATTATTTTTCCTACCTTTATTTTAAAATCTGGTATTATAAATGCTACTCCTATTTTTTCATCTGTTTTTGATGCTGTGTAAATCTGAACATATTGATAATAATTGTTTATATATTCTTGTATTATTCTTGAATCTAGAATACATTTTGGATCATTAATGTTATATCTACTATTGCTTCTTGTAATAGCCATGGTGGTATTACTGGTAAAGGTAATATTGACCTTATTTCAATTTTATGTATTTGAAATTCTCTGCTGTTTTAGTGATAATCCAACCAAAACTTCTAGTTAGTTTTTTTCTTTTTCCCAGCATGGTTTTTAAATATCACGTGTGGGATGATCCGGATTATTGCCTTGTAAATTTAGCCAGTAATTCATTGCCATCAATTTCCTTCTTGGATCTAATGGCATCTCTCCCATCTCTACCTGGAGTGCTGCTATTGGAGCGGTTCTGATTGCTCCTGTACAAATTCTTAAAGCTTGATGTTTTATATTGTCTAATTTTACAAGATGTGTATTTGCTGCTGATCCATAAATTAAACTTCCATATTCAACATGTGTCTACCTGTGACACCTTTCTGGAGAGGGGCATCGTCCGAGCTTCTGCTGGCAACAACTTAATGCTCACCCTCTACCGATGATCCACATGGCCCTGTCTTTCAGTGTTTAACCCTTTCTCTCTCCTAGACATGGCGACTGACTGAGCTTTTACTGTAACTAATTATATGTGCTCTCTTTTAGACTCTAAACTTGAAAACTGGCTCAGAGTTTATCTGTTCTTTCTTTCTAGGTGAAACGACTAAAGTAGCTGCATCCATTAACATTTACTTTTCCTTCCCATAGAAAGTACTCCTGGATCAGTGCTTCTTTGTTCTCTTTGTGTCTCTGCTCTGTTCTCTCTAAACCCCCAGCGGTTTATGGCAGATGGCCGCTCACACTGAGCCTGGTTCTGCTGGAGGTTTCTTCCTGTTAAAAGGGAGTTTTTCCTCTCCACTGTCGCTACATGCATGCTCAGTATGAGGGATTGCTGCAAAGTCAACGCCAGTGACTGTCCACTGTCTCTACATGTTCATCCAGGAGGAGTGAATGCTGCAAGTCACTGACTGGATGCAATCTGTTGGGTTTCCTTAGACAGAAAAACTTTTTATCCAATTTGAATAAATAACAGAATCTGACTGCACTGTTCAATGATTAAGATTAATTGGAATGTATGTACCTGACTTTTGTGAAGTGCCTTGAGACGACATGTGTTGTGAATTGGCGCTATATAAATAAACTGAATTGAATTGAATATTTGATCTAATTAATCCTGTATAAATTATTTTTAATGCTATTCAATCTGCTCCCCAATCAATACCAGACATACATCTCATAATGTTTAATATTTTTTGCATTTATCTATGACTTTCTCTATATGTACTTTCCATATTATTTTTTATCAAACCATATACCTAAAAATTTTATACTTTTTACTTGTTCCAAAACTTGATTGTATAATTTTTGTTTTATATTTTCTCTTTTCCTTTTCTGTTTAAACATTATTACTTTTTTTTCCAATGAGAATTTAAATCCCCATTGATATGCCCATTGTTCTATTATAATAATAAATCTCATCTCGTATTTTCTTTTCAATAAGTTTGATATTACGACCTCTTTTCCATATAGCTCCATCATCTGCAAATAGTGAGCTACCAAGTTCTTTACCCATATTTTTAAATACATCATTTATCATTATAAAAAACAATAATGGACTTATAATACTTCATTGAGGAGTACTATTTTGTACTATATATTTACCTGATATTTCTTGACCAATTCTTACTGTTCTATTTGATAAAAAGTTTTAAATCCATTTAAACATTTTTCCAGTTTAACCATTCTATTTAATTGAATTAATAATCCTTCAACCCACATCATGTCATATGCTTTTTCTATATCAAAAAATATAGCTACTACATTTTCTTTGTTTATTTGCTGCTCTTATTTTTTTATATTCTAAACATAATGCCGAGTCATTTGTGCTTCTCCCTTTTCGAAAACCATTTTGATATCTAGATATATACCCTTTAATATTTAATAGTATAGTAAATTTGATCTTTTCAGGTGATGTATTTTTTGTTTTCCTGGTTACAAAGTTCAACTCTCCTTTGGTAAATGGCTCATTTATCAAATTATTTGTATCTACATTATTTTGCATTAAGTCTTTATATTTCAGTTTTGTGACTTCTCTACCCTTTTTTCAATCATCACCAATATTACTTGAACTATGACTTTTACCAATGTTTTAGCTAATACTTCAGCTTTTTCTTTATCTTCTATTATAGTTGTATTATCTATTTTTATTATAGGATATCCTTATTCTTTTTTAATACCATTCATTCTTTTAATTTTCTTTTTCTTTCCCTACAATATTACAAAGGTTTCTCCAATATTCTCTTTTTCCATTCTTAATGATCTTCCTCACCTTTGCTTGCTTTCTTTTGCACTCAATTCTGATCAACTGGGTTACTTTTTAGTACTTTAAATGCTTTATTTCATAGTTTTATAACTTCATTACATTCTTTTGTCCACCATGGCACAATTTTTGTATCGTTCTGTCTTCCTCCTGTCTTTATTGACTTTTCTGCGGCTTGTAAGATTGTTTTATATATTGTTTTTATATATAGATATGTCTATAAATATATATATAGATATAGATGTATATATATAGATACATATATATATATAGATCTATATCTATATATATATATAGATATAGATATATATATCTATATCTATATATATAACAGTCTTGAGCTCCTTCTAGACTGTTGGAAAACCATTTCAGGTGACTACCTCTTGAAGCTCATTAACAGAATGCCAAGAGTGTGTGTAGCAGTAATCACAGCAAAACGTGGCTACTTTGAAGAACCTAGAATATAAGACAAATTTTCAGTTGTTTCACACTTTTTTGTTCAGTATATAACTCCACGTGTTAATTCATAGTTTTGATTGTACATATATACATATCTATATATATATATATATATATATATATACACTGCTCAAAAAAATAAAGGGAACTCTAAAACAACACAATATAAATCCAAGTAAATCAAACTTCTGTGAAATCAAACTGTCCAGTTAGGAAGCAACACTGATTGACAATCAATTTCACTGCTGTTGTGCAAATGGAAAAGACAACAGAGGGAAATCTTTGGCGATTAGCAAGACACACTCAATAAAGGAGTGGTTCTGCAGGTGGGGACCACAGACCACTTCTCAGTTCCTATGCTTTCTGGCTGATGTTTTGGTCACTTTTGAATGTTGGTGGTGCTTTCACACTCGTGGTAGCATGAGACGGATTCTACAACCCACACAAGTGGCTCAGGTAGTGCAGCTCATCCAGGATGGCACATCAATGCGAGCTGTGGCAAGAAGGTTTGCTGTGTCTGTCAGCGTAGTGTCCAGAGCCTGGAGGCGCTACCAGGAGACAGGCCAGTACACCAGGAGACGTGGAGGAGGCCGTAGGAGGGCAACAACCCAGCAGCAGGACCGCTACCTCCGCCTTTGTGCAAGGAGGAACAGGAGGAGCACTGACAGAGCCCTGCAAAATGACCTCCAGGAGGCCACAAATGTGCATGTGTCTGCACAAACGGTTAGAAACCGACTCCATGAGGATGGTATGAGGGCCCGACGTCCACAAATGGGGGTTGTGCTCACAGCCCAACACCGTGCAGGACGCTTGGCATTTACCAGAGAACACCAGGATTGGCAAATTCGCCACTGGTGCCCTGTGCTCTTCACAGATGAAAGCAGGTTCACACTGAGCACATGTGACAGACGTGACAGAGTCTGGAGACACTATGGAGATCGATCTGCTGCCTGCAACATCCTTCAGCATGACCGGTTTGGCAGTGGGTCAGTAATGGTGTGGGGTGGCATTTCTTTGGAGGTCCGCATGGCCCTCCATGTGCTCGCCAGAGGTAGCCTGACTGCCATTAGGTACCGAGATGAGATCCTCAGACCCCTTGTGAGACCATATGCTGGTGCGGTTGGCCCTGGGTTCCTCCTACTGCAGGACAAAGCTAGACCTCATGTGGCTGGAGTGTATCAGCAGTTCCTGCAAGATGAAGACATTGAAGCTATGGACTGGCCCGCCCGTTCCCCAGACCTGAATCCGATTGAGCACATCTGGGACATCATGTCTCGCTCCATCCACCAACGTCACGTTGCACCACAGGAGTTGGCGGATGCTTTAGTCCAGGTCTGGGACGAGATCCCTCAGGAGACCATCCTCCGTCTCATCAGGAGCATGCCCAGGCGTTGTAGGGAGGTCATACAGGCACATGGAGGCCACACACAATACTGAGCCTCATTTGACTTGTTTTAAGGACATTACATCAAAGTTGGATCAGGCTTGTAGTGTGTTTTTCCACTTTAATTTTGTGTGTGACTCCAAATCCAGGCCTCCATTGGTTAATAAATTAGATTTCCATTGATGATTTTTGTGTGATTTTGTTGTCAGCAAATTCAACTTTGTACAGAACAAAGTATTCAAAGAGAATATTTCATTCATTCAGATCTAGGATGTGTTATTTGAGTGTTCCCTTTATTTTTTGAGCAGTGTATATATTTAAACTATTTATATCTATTGACAAATCAATTTCCTTCAAATTCTTTTGACTTAAATATTTTAATTTTTCTCAGTCTTATTAAAGTTCCATCTTTTATATAATCCTGTATTTCTGTTATTTATTGATATTCCTATTATGATGTTAATGGGTAATGATCACTGCCTAGTGTTGTGTCTTTGTCAATGTCCCACTCAGTTATTAGCTAAAGAATTTGATATAAATGTTAAATCAATCACAAACTGTACCCGGTTTAACATTAATTCTTGTTTTATATGGATTAAAAAAAACCTACTATGTATTCTAATTCTTAACCTTTTCCTAATATCTGATATTGCATCCTTTCTTTTATAAATATTCCACATCCTCCTCCACTTCGCTCTTGTTTATCCCTTCTGATACTATTGTACCATTTAAACACAAAATCTAGGTTTGGCTTTATACATATTGGTTTGGCCTGTATACATATAATTTCTGGTTTTTCATCAAGTCCATCGGTATACCCTTTAAATTCCTGTCAATCAGCGATTAAGCTTCTTGAATTCCACTGTAATATTATCATGTATTTTTGTCAGCTGTGGCTCCTCCTGGCCTCCCATCTGTTTCCAACTTTTTATTGACGTTTTCCTAAGATCCTTCTTTAAACCCTAAGAACCTTTCTGCTCCTCTGACTGTTATTGTAATCAGTTTTTCCACAGACATTGTGATATTTTCCTCTAATTCTACTTTTCTTTGTTGATAAGCTGATAAACTATATTTGACCTGCATCCCTTGTTCTTTTACTCTGTACATGTTTAACTGCTTCAGCATAGCTTATGTTTTTAGTCATTTTAATTTGTTGGATTTCTTTTGCCTTCTTCATTACCTCACATCCCCCAAATGTAACTCTTATGTTACACTCCACAATTGCAACATTTTTCTGCCCTTCTTCCCCACATCTTCAATTCTGGGATCTTCTCCACACTTTGGACATCTCTGTTTACCTTTGCATACAGCTGTTATGTGTCCATATCTCTGACATTTATAACATCTTAGTGGTGGACGGATGAAAGGCCTCACAGGGAAACTCAGATATCTTATTTTTTACATTTTGTGGCAACACTTTTCTTCAAAGTCAATTAAAATTGTCTCTGTCACCGTTTCCTTGCAAAGGTTTTCAACTTGTACACGTCACCAGTAAATTTCTTGTTATGGATGTATGATTCTGTGGCCTTTTCTAATCAACTCTTTGCTGCCTTAATTAAATATATCTGCCCTTGTTGCTTATCTGCCGCACCGCTCACTGCTACAGCTACACAACATAACTGTTGATTTCACATAAGATGCAACACATAGTCAAAGATAAACAGGAGGATGACGCCCTTTAGGAGGGTTAAGAACAGGCACAGATAAAAGCAGGACTAACGCTCCAGTCTTTGCTCCTCTCGGTTCATCCCTGAGATGGGCTGAGGGGGGCCCGGTACCGAAGGTGAATGTCGCTCTGTATCTGTTCAATTGTATACTCTGTACACTGATCATTTTGGCATTAAATCTTGACTTTATACTTAACCATTTCTCATTATTTCACAAGGTAAATAATAAGCTGGTTTTACTGGTTTGGTCTCGGAACTGGAGAGAAACGGACCCGGTGGTGCACAGGGAGGAAAGAGAGTAAAACTCCCATTTTACAACAGTCTCTTAGTACCTTCACCATTTCAACATCTATCTTTTTTAAATTTCTCTAGATAATGTGATGGGGCTCAGGTTCTCTTTTTCTTCATCATTTCTTAGTTTTAATATTATTTTTACATTCTTCTCTTCCAACGTTCCTCCTAACTACTCTCTCTTCTTCAGAACTGTTTTCTACCAGCTCTCTTTTACTCCTCTGGCTGTCTAATATCTTTCCTTCTTCTGCTTTACCTCTTCCTCTTCCACTACTTACTGGTATCCATTCATTACTGTCCATATTGTCCATTCTGAACCATTCACATACCAGTTTATGCCTCTTACCACCACTTCCAAAATGAAATAATCTCTCAGCATCGATCTGCTCGATACTGTTCTCAAAATTCAGTCAAAATTCAAAAACAATTTTCCAAAGCCGTCAAAAATATGATTTGATTTTCGCTCCAAACACACAGCGACCCGCCTTTGTCAAAAGCCGCCTCCTCAGTGTTGCCAGGTGAGAAATGTAGGATTATCGTACTACAGACATAAAATTATCGTACACTCGTCATAACCAAAATAACAAGTCTGTTGATGTGTTGAATAGCGTCTAACAGGCACTCGCAGCTTTGTGGCGTCAGAACGGAATAGATTTATCAACAGCTGCAGCCCCACAGTGCTGGGCTCTGCTTCTTCTTTTTTTCTTTTCTTTTCCTCAATCATGGGCGGGCGCAGTGGACTATTCAGCCAATCATGGCCGTTGTTCTGAGGCCAACGCATATACGTCACTCGTAGGTCACATTTAGAAAAGCACGATTGGCTGGAATTTCCAGCATCCGTTTCCGAATCCGGACACAGATGCCTTCAGGGTTCACAAAAAAACTCCGACAGACTTTGGCGATAGGCTGATGATAACTGATTACAACGAGACATTCACGGAATGTTCAAATGATCGTACATTTGGCCTTTTTTTATGAATATTGATCCTACATCGTACAGAGAGCAAAATTATCGTACACATACGATAATTATCGTACACCTGGCAACACTGCACCTCCTCCTCCTCTTTCTTCTTCTTTTTCCATCATCTTCTTTTTCTTCTTTTTTAGTTTTTAACGGCAGCTTGCATCTATCACTGTTGCACTACTGCCATCTCTTGGATTTAACTCGTCATTATTTCTTTCCTTAAATTAGCAGGGATCTTAATGAGACCAGTATTTTTCAAAGAACGAAATATCTTTACTTTCCCTCCATCACTATTCAACTGAGAAACCACATTTTCAAATTTCAGCTCTCTATTACAACCTAGTTCACATATTTCTTGCAATCAATAAAAACATGTTCCATCGTTTCTATAGAAGCACACCAATTACAAAAACCAGTAAGATGTTTCCCCATCTTAAAAAGAGTGCCATTCAAAAAAACTATGATCAGTTCTTATTCAGTTTATAATTACATCCTCCCTCCTATTTAATCCTCTGATTCTTGTAACATTAACTGTATGTTGAATCCTATATAAATGTCTCTCTTTTATCTCATTTTCCCACCTCATTTTCCATAATTTCTTACTTTCTTTCAAACTATATACTTATACTTATACCTTCAGATTTAAGCAACCTTATTGGCTTATCAATATCCACTTTTTTAACAGTCTTCTTGGCCAACCTATACGCTTTTTTGTTACCCAATATACCTATATGAGCAGGATTCCATATTATTACTATATTTTTGTTTTGTTCACATAATCTATGCTGAACAAAAATAATCTCATACAGTTTGTTTTGGTGATAATGTGTACTTCCCTTTTCTATGCTTAATAATGCTGATAAAGAATCACTACAATCTAATATTTTACTTATACTGGTATCCTCTAACCATTATAAAGCCAATAATATAGCACATAATTCTACTGTATAAAAATTAGATGTTCTTTTTGAAATCTTAACCTTTAATTCAGGAATCATGACAGCTAGACACTAGTTGCTTCAGTTTTTGGATCTTTCGAACCACCTGTATAAATTTGTAAATAATCTTTATTCTCTACTCGATTCTAAAATTCTTGACACATATCTGTAGTTTTCTTAATATTTCATAACAATCTGTCTATACTAATGTATTTCCATGTCCATGTAGGCTTTAAAGGCCACAATTTTGTTGGACTGAATTCTTTGTTATGGAGTTTTGACGAAAATTCAACTTGGAAGACTCACCTCCACTTTCAGCTCCACATTCTCCGCTCCAACCAATGAGCTCCTGATCCACATTCCTCTTCAGCCAATCATCCCTCCAGGCTTTGCTTTAAAAGACATTCATACGCAGAATCTCCTGATCTTCAGCTGAGCTTTGACCCTCCTCCACCCCATCTCCACCATCAGGCTTCAAACTCCTTCCGACTCCCTTATCTCCTCAGGCCTCCACTCTCAGGATCCCGGGGGGGAAGACTTCTCTAATTCTAACCCTAAGATGTTTATTCAAGCTCATGTCATTCTCAGCATCCATGTCTTCCCCCAGGGTCCGAGCGCCAAAAGAAATCAAACATCAGCTAATAAACTCCTCTAATTGCCATCTGTGTTTCTCTCATTTGTGAGTCTTTCCAGGTTGAAATGTACTTTAAATGTTCTTGCTTTATAATCCCCAACTCATCCAAAACTATTTTTTGGCTCCTTTCCTCTTTCCCAACAATTTTATAACACTTTCTTAATAGGATAATTTTCACCATGCCCTTTCAATTTATCCAGTAATTAACCATTAATTGTTTTCTTCTGATACATAATGGCATTTCTCCTGATTCTATTTGTAAAGCACATATTGGTGTTGATTTAACTGCCCCTAAACAAATTCTCAATGCTCTAGCTTGGATCATATCTAATTTTTTAAATCTAGTTTTAGCCGCTGAACCGTATCCCACACTCCCATAATCTATTCTTGACCAAATTAATGACACATAAACCTTTTTAAGCAACTCAAAGCTAGCTCCCCAGGTCAACCCTGCTAAACAGCTCATAATGTTGAGTACCTTTTTACTCTTCTCTACAACATGTTCTACATGATTTTTCCAAGTTAGTTTCTTATCAAAGACTATTCCTAAAAACGAAAACAATCAACCCTTTCCTAGCCCTTTCTCATATAAATTTTTATTAACCCGGATTTTTATTTGTGAAAAACATGACTTTTGTCTTTCTAATTGAAAATTTGAAACCCCATTCTATTCCCCAGCTACCCACTGTATATATCCCTTCCTGACGTTTTAAAATAAGATGATCTACATTTTTTCCTCTTTTCCATAAAGCTCCATCTTCAGCAAAAAGTGATAAGTCTTAAAGCTTCAACATTTCTACCTTTAGTTTTCTCCCTTCCCTGTATTTCATCATCTGATAAATTTTTCCCACTATGTACTTCCACAAAATTTCTAGCTAAAATATCAGCCTTTTCTATATCAGATACTGCTATTAAATTATTTTGATTAAGTAATGGATAATTCCACTCTCTTCTATCTCCCCCCATTTTCTTCATCATTCCCCAAATTTCTCCTGTTTGTGTACTGCTTCCAGTTGTGTCACAGAAATCTCTCCAATATGTCCTCTTTGCTCTTCTTTTTGTACTTGTTACTTTTGCCTGCGCTTTTTTATATTCAATTAAATGTTGAAAATTATGAGATCTTTTAACCAATTTAAATGCTCTATTTCTTTCTCTTACTACCATTTTACACTCATCAGTCCACCACAGGACTAACTTTTTCCTATTTTCAATTCAATTCAATTCAATTCAGTTCAGTTTATTTATATAGCGCCAATTCACAACACATGTCGTCTCAAGGCACTTCACAAAACTCAGGTACATACATTCCAATTAATCCTAACCATTGAACAGTGTAGTCAGATTCAGTTATTTATTCAAACTGGATAAAAAGTTTTTCTATCTCAGGAAACCCAGCAGATTGCATCCAGTCAGTGACTTGCAGCATTCCCTCCTCCCGGATGAGCATGTTGAGACAGTGGACAGTCACTGGCATTGACTTTGCAGCAATCCCTCATACTGAGCATGCATGTAGCGACAGTGGAGAGAAAAAACTCCTTTTTAACAGGAAGGAACCTCCAGCAGAACCAGGCTCAGTGTGAGCGGCCATCTGCCACGACTGACTGGGGGTTAGAGAGAACACAAAGAGAACAAAGAAGCACTGATCCAGGAGTAATTTCTATGGGAAGGAAAAGGTAAATGTTAGTGGATGTAGCTCCTTTAGTCATTTCACCTAGAAAGAAAGAACTGATAAACTCTGAGCCAGTTTTCAAGGTTAGAGCCTGAAAGAGAGCACATAGAGTTAGTCACAGTAGAAGCTCAGTCAGTCGCCATGTCTAGGAGAGAGAAAGGGTTAAACACTAAAAGACAGGGCCATGTGGATCATCGGTAGAAGGTGAGCATTAAGTTGTTGCCAGCAGAAGCTCGGACGATGCCCCTCTCCAGAAAGGTGTCACAGGTAGACACAGAGTCAGGCCAGGTGTAGCTTCTAGGAAGAGAAAAGAGAGAGAACAAAGTAAAAAGTTCAAATAACAGCAAATAATGTAAAAATGGAGAGTAGTGTGAGGATGTAGCGAAGAGGTTGAAAGTGGTCATTATGTCCTCCAGCAGCCTAAGCCTATAGCAGCATAACTACACAGAAAGTTTCAGTTCAGATTATTTAGTTAACGGCGCCTATTTACAACAATGTCGTCTCAAGGCACCCCACAAAGGGTCCCACTGATGGTCATTGTTATATTAAAAACCACAAGGATTGGGATACCTCTCTCTGTCAGACTGATCATAACCATTGGAAAAGAGAAGGGGTCATACAGGTAGCAGAAATGGAGGATGTGTTTGCACCTCAACCATAACAGAGCCGGTTTAGGCTAAACCTGACTCCCCCTTACTCTATCCAACAGGGATGGAGGAAGGCTCCCTCCCTGATAAACTAAGCCACTCTAACTATAAGCTTTATCAAAAAGGAAAGTTTTAAGCCTAGCCTTAAAAGTAGACAGGGTGTCTGCCTCACGGACTAAAACTGGGAGCTGGTTCCACAGGAGGGGAGCCTGATAACTAAAGGATCTGCCTCCCATTCTACTTCTAGAGACTCTAGGAACCACCAGTAAACCTGCAGTCTGAGAACGAAGTGCTCTGTTAGGAACATATGGAACAATCAGATCTCTGATGTATGATGGAGCTAGATCATTAAGGGCTTTATATGTGAGGAGGAGAATTTTAAATTCTATTCTGGATTTAACAAGGAGCCAATGAAGGGAAGCTAAAATAGGAGAAATATGATCTCTCTTTTTAATTTTCATCAGAACTCTTGCTGCAGCATTTTGAATCAGCTGAAGGCCTTTTAACTGCATTTTGTGGACATCCTGATAGTAAAGAATTACAATAGTCCAGCCTTGAAGTAACAAATGCATGGACTAGTTTTTCAGCGTCACTCCGGGACAGGATATTTCTAATTTGGGCAATATTTTTCCCTGATGTCTTTGGAATAGACTCCCCAGCAGCTGTTTTAATGCTTTGACTAATCTCTCAACTCATTCATTTTTTTCAATACTCCAATCATTTTGAGCATTTAAAATCTTCTTTTCACATAAATTATTACATTTCCTCCAGTTTACCTCCCCAAATACCAACTTTCCTCCTACAATTTCAGGAATCTGTATCTGACCCATCCTTATATTGCTGACTATAAGATAATGATCACTACCAAATGACGTATTTCTTACTTGCCACTCACTTAGTGGTGCTAAACAATTAGAAACAAATGTTAAATCTAAGACAGATTTCTTACCAGACTTAAAATCAATTCTAGTCTTCTTCCCATTATTTAAACATACAAGATTTTTACCATCCAAAAATTCTTCTATTATTTTACGATTATAATCTATTTTCTCACTCCCCCATAACAAATGATGTGCATTAAAGTCTCCACACCAAATAAAATAACCTTTCACATCTATCTCCTCAAGTTTACTTACTTCAAGTTTTTAACAAGGATTGTAAAAGCTTAAAATCCTTATTGCCTTCCCTTCAATCCATATCTCAATTGCTACATACTCAAAGTCCTTAATCAAAGAAAGACACCCACCTCAATTCCCTACTTTCCTATCAAATCTTACTGCAATATATCCATTTACTCTAAAATCCAACAAAGGGTTCAACCATGTTTCCTGAATAAAAATAATATCAGGTTTTTCTGCCTGATCATAAATAAACTGTTAAAATATTGACCATTTCACAAAGGACTCCTTGCATTCCACTGTAAGAATAAAATTGTGATTAAAAATTTACCAAATTATCCTTCTTGACTTGCTTGACTACATAACGCTCCCCTAACATCTTCCCACCAGATAATCCTCATATCTAAACTATGACATGCTGCCTTCACAATAATCTGAATCCTTTCCGTCTTAGATTTCACATCTGATTATGCATTTATTACTCCTACAATACAAGTCACCATCTTCTTCTTCTCTTCCTCTGTTTCCTTCCAACCATTTCCATAACCTTTTTGATCACTTGTTTCTCCTGACAGGGTGATTGCAACGGAAGACCCCAAAATGCAGACTAGCAGGCAGCATGACGGTAGGTGAAAAAGATTTAATGAACAAAAAACAAAAACTCACTCACAGGAGGAGGCAGGAACCAAAACAATAAACAGGCAGGCGAGATAAGCGTGACATGATCCAAAAAACAAGGTGACATGATCTGAAAATGTTTCCGCCACGAGTAACAGAACAGGTGTGTATTTATGGAGCGTGAACCAGGTGAAGCAAGAAGACAGATTAGCTAAGTGCAGGTGAACCGAATAAAGTTGATTGACAGGAGAACACAAAACATGGCTAGAACAGAACAGATATCCAAGGATACAAACTAATAGAAATATAACTAGAAAAATATGAAACTAAAGCATAACCAGATCCAAAAAACCTAACTTGACAAAACATGAACAAGAAGACAAAAACTTAAGCATGACCAGAGGCATGATTCAAAATTTATCAAGAATAATAATAATAATAATAATAATAAGAAGAAGAAGAAGAAGAAGAAGAAGAAGAATACACCAAAAACACCCATAAAATATTTCATCTTCGCTATCATAGATTTCTCATTCTGTTTCTCTTTTTCAACCATTTTACATGCTTCTGCATATGTTACTTTCTACATAACCTTCGTTTTCTGCACAACTATTTGCTGCTTCAGCACTTCACATCCCCAAAAAGCAACACTATAGTGTAAAGTGCATATATGCTCTCCTCCACAACTACAGCATTTTGGTTTTACTCCAACTCCACACTTTCCATATTCATGATCTTCAGAGCATCGGGCACATCTCCTTTTTTCTTTACACATTTTAGCAACATGTCCAAATTCCCGACAGCTGAAACATCTCACTGGTTGACAAACCCCCTAACACTAAACTTTATCAAGCCAAAGAAATCCTCCTTTGGCACTTCTTTAGTTACAAACTCCACCAGCACAGTGTGTTTCAACTTTCTCTGGGCCTTTTTTCATTCTTCTTGCTCCTTTTGCTTCTCTATTTCTTTGCTTTAGATTTTTAACCAAATCATTCATATGTACATTTAATGGTACTCTTACAATAACTCCTTTACTTCCATTATTTCTTCTCTCACCCACTCTTACAACCATTTTAACTTTAACTCTGTACAGCCACCCAATTTTCCTTGCTTTTTCTACCTGAACTTACCTATTGCGTCCAATCAGTAAATTTCCATCTCTCAGTATCTTAGCAGCTTGACTTCTCCAACTTGTGCTTTAATTGTTTTTGTTAACTTAAGTGGATCAACTTTTTTTACTCCCTCTTCATCAACAAATCTCACCCTAACGGTTATAGATGGCTTTTTTGGCATATCTGCTCTTTCCAACATAGATGCAACAACTTTGTGAATTGTTTAAAAGTTGTTGCAGAGTAAACAACGTGATATGGAGTAGATGTGATGATTTTTATGTCACCCTACAACTTATAACAGTGTCTTTGTGGATAATAATACTTTAAAAAACGTGGAAAATATTTATAATATCTGTGGCACATTGTCCCAAAGTAAGAGTTGTAGTACGATCAAGATGAGGTACTTTCTTTGTGGTATTAGTTTAATGGCACTACAACGTGCTATAGTGAAGTTATTGCTTACTTTAATGATAAAACATCATTAAAAAACATCATTAAAATGAAAGCCCATAATCCAAAACTATTTGATTTAGGCTATAGTCTTTGGGAAATTCCTAAAAAAATTTTAAAGAATTATTTTCCAATCCAAGAAATGTAGTATGAAAAACGTGAGATCACACACACATAAAATGATTTTAATGACATTACACCTCTCCTTGGCGACTTTATCCATCATATTTTTCTGGTGTTGCCATTTGCAGACGGTCCCTGCGCATCTGAGGAGCAGCAGCTCTGCATGGAGGCCAATGCCAGTCTCCCAGCGCGCTGGTCGGCTCGTTTTGAGGAAAATACGATTGCAGCTCACTGTCTGGCTTGCTGTGGTTGCAGAGAGGTGTTGGTTTTGTAGAAGCAATGTTCCGCTGATGTGTTAATCATCCGGAAGAGCCGAATCTGTGAATATCTTTCTAACTTACACAACAGTTTGTTGTGCTGAATTGACAGTCAGATCTCCCTAAAACGGAACAATAAAGAGTTTCACTCTTCTTTTGGTCACTTGTTTCCCACACAGCACCCACTGACAATAAATGGCTTCTGTTGTGCACCTAAACCATAACACCTATTTCTCACTGTTGTGCTGCACCTATTGTTCTTATGCACATGCGGGTCAGTTTGGAGCCGTAACATTTTCAAAGTAATGGGAACGACCACACAAAGAAATCAGATTTCTAAAAAAATCGGATTTGAGCTTTAAGACCTGCAGTGTGAACGTAGCCTGAGACACACAGACTGATGCACATTTTAATGTACAAGTGAAAATTTACATTTTACATTTGACTGAGGTTGTTTCTATCTTTTTTTTAGGTGTGTTTCGTTATGGTATGAGGCTAAAGTGATTCAGTTTTATCCTTCAGCTTCACATTCATTTCTTGTAAATAAATATTATAATTTCTCACATTGTGTGTTTTCAGTTTTGTCTGCAATGTTTTGTTTTTGAGGACTTATACAGTTTCTCATTGTGATCTCCTGCTTGCAGGAATTCAGATGTCTATATAAGTTTCTAACTTAACAGCAATTTCTCTAAAAACAATTGTTCTGTTGTGTTAGATTCATTCTTATGTTGAACTATGGTTCTCTTTAAAGATAACTGTGTTGAATGTTTAGTGTTGACCATAAAACTATTAACATATGTTGAATGAATCCAATTTCAGCTCAGGAACGGAGGACCTAAACAAATTAAACTTGCTCAATCATCAAACTTTGAGCATGTTCCAAAAAAATGTTAAATGATGTCAAAACAGATGAAGCAAGGTGAAAGTAACCACACTTCTTGATATTCAAATATTTTGTCAGTGCAGGTTGCTCTGACTTGCTCAACATTCAACACTATTGCTTAGCCTTGCCATGAAGAAAGGCTTCTAATCGTATGAGGCAAACAAATAGAAACAATTGAAAGCGAAGACACATGGCAAAGCTGGAGGGAAATCTAAAAAAGAACAAATGCACTGAAGGATGGAAAGGATGACTTGACACAGAGCTGCTACGGTAGAGGGCAAAACTATCAGCGTTGAACCAAGAATAAAATGAGGAACCTGAGTAAACAAGAACATTTTATACAGCAAAGAAACCAAAACCTCAACACAAAGCCCAAAGGCATATGGAAACCAACTAGTCTAAGTGTACCAAATATATTCTCTGCTTAGATGGTACAAGAATTGATTGTGTAGCTTCAGGGCACAGCCTGGTCAAAAATCCCCGAACATAAAATTGACCTTTTTACAGGAGTGTTCCTCCATCATGCTGTTGTGTTCGGATTTATGTACTTTCAGAAAACAGATTTAAATAAATACTGAAATTTTACCCCTGGAGCTAAACTGCTGGTTACAATAGTTCTTTTGTGGTCTGTGTTTTCACAGGGCCCCATCCATCTCCAGAGCCGCAAGAACAGGAAGGACAATAGCAGATGTATGAAGGCAACACAAGATAAATTACTAATGTTCTAGGGTGCAACTCATTCTGAAAAAGAGCTGGTGCTCGAGCCGTTTCACAAGTCTTTTACAAATCGTGAGAGTGGGTGGCTGAATATGAAAGTGAACACACCCTTACATACAGTGCCATAAAAATGTCTTATCCTCTTCTAAATGTCTTCCAATATTTGCTTTTTTGTTCAATTTTCCAGATCATAAATAAATAAATTTTTATATTAGATAAAGATAATAAGTAAATACAAAAGTTAATTTTTTAAGGGTAGAAGGTATCCCAACCAACCTGGCCCTATGTGAAAATGTAACTTCCCCCTAAACCTAATGACTTTGGATGAGGGACAAAGCCTTTTCATACAACTGTATATGATAAAATGATTTCTAGATAAAACCCACTTATTTGAGTACAGCAGTGCAGAAAATATTCTAATAATGTCATTTTGTTTGTACGGTGAGAATCCAAATGCAGAGAGAAGGCCGACAGGATCATAGTAAGATAGAGCAAATAAGGAAAATAAAATGTCCAAAAACCACAAAAAACCCCAACTGGAGAAGCAGTGGGGAGAACAGTAGTGGAGATAAAACATATGCCACAGGCAGGAAACAAAAAACCTGGGATGACGACAGGACCAGGACCAGTCATTGGGTAACAGAAGAATCCAACAATGAATGAGAGGATTCTGATAAACAGAGGAAATACTAACATGTATGAGGAATTAGTAAATCGAAAACTCAAAACAAAATTGTATACCTGGCAAAAGGGAAACACGAGGAAAAGAAAAAAGAATGCCAGAAAAAAAGTATGAGTACGCACTAAGTCTGCTAAGTCTAAGAATTCACAGCATACAAAATAATACAAAACTAAGAAAAATTGTGACACTCAGGGCATTGACCACAAATAGAGGACGGAAAAACACGAGAAACTGAGTGGGTGAAGCAATGATGAGTCAAAAAGTTACTGTGGGCAGGATTTCCTTTACATTTCAAGACAACAGACTCATGGCAAGGTGCCTGATGCCATCTCCGAAAGGTAAGCAGCATTTTCTCCTCTAAAGTCCTGACTTTATTTACCAGCAAAAATTCATTGCAGATTTAGTGATAAAAGCTGTTACGCTGTGTGTCTGCTTTAAATTTCTCAGGACTTTTGTTGGGACGAGCTGGAAGGGAATATCAAACATATAATCTGTCAGTTTCATTTAACAACTGGTGTCTGTTGCAACCTGAATGATAACATGAATAGAATTCAACACAAAATGATGCAACAGATAATAAACAGGTCATAGTTCAAAATATCAGCTATGTTTCCTCTATTTGGTGGTTTCAGACTGTTCACTCAATGCTTTAAAGTCTGCTCCATTTTTGCAGTCGATGAAAGCTTGTGAGGAACATACATTCATCTGATGCACACCTGGGTTGAGAATGGACGCAGCACAAACTGGAGAACACAGCCATTTGTTTTGTGAAACATGTCTTTTGGTTGTGTCAGTTCTGTGTGTTATTGACCTGCTGTTGTTGTTAGGTGTGGAAGTTCCTTAAATTGAAACAGGCTACTCTGTTTTTATGCATCAATGGATGCTCTGCATGTTAAATTATAATATCTCTGATCTACCCTTGCTTCCTTCCTTTTAAGTGTTTCTTGCCTGGAGTCTGTGACCTTTTGACCTGGATCACACCCAGCAGCCATGGAAGCATGTGGGTCCAGACGACTGTGCCTCTTCTTCCTCCTCCTCCTCCTCCTCTTCAGCTCCCTCTCATCACTAATTTATCACATCTTGTTAATCCAGACGTTCCATGTGCAGCAGTACCTTAAACCTGGTTCTCAGAGGAATGTCAGCATCTTGCTGTGGCACTGGCCATTCGGGCATTCTTACAGTCTCAGCGGGGACAAATGTCTTGAGATGGATGGTATCAGCAACTGTTCCCTCACTGATGACAGGTCTACCTACCTAACTGCAGATGTGGTTGTGTTCCACCACCATGAGTTGAGCAACAGTGCGTCGGCTCTGCCCTTGCATCTGCCTCGCCCAACAGCTCAGCGCTGGGTGTGGCTGTCCTTGGAGCCTCCAATCAACAACGCAAACGTCAAGCAGTTCAATGGTGTCTTTAACTGGACGATGAGCTACAGGCATGATGCAGATATACCTATTCCTTATGGAAAAACCCTTCCAGGAGCTGGAATACAAGGCTTCCAAAGTTTTTCAGACCGTTCCTGCTTTGCCAGCTGGGTGGTCAGCAAATACAAGCCCAACCAGACTCGCACTGATGTTTACCAAAGTCTGAAAAAGTACATCCCCATCCAGGTGTATGGAGCGTGGAACAAGAAGCCTCTCCCAGACGATAAGTTGCTGCCCACCATCTCAAAGTGCCTGTTTTACCTGTCTTTTGAAAACTCTGAGGCAAAAGACTATATCAGTGAGAAGATGTGGAGGAATGCGTTTCAAGCAGGGTCTGTTCCAGTGGTTCTTGGCCCTCGTAGGGCAACCTATGAGGCTCTGGCTCCTCCACATTCCTTCATCCATGTGGCTGATTTTAAAAGTGTATCAGAACTAGCTACTTACCTGTATCATGTGGCTGCAGACAAGCAAGCCTATGAGGAGTATTTCAAGTGGCACCAGACTCACAGGATTAAAACCTACACTGACTGGAGAGAACGGCTCTGTCAGATTTGCCTAAAGTACCCCAGTTTACCCTCCAAAAAAGTTTACCAGGATCTGGAGGGCTGGGTTAACAGCTGACATTCCTCAAACTTCTGGCTGAAAATGTGCAAAGATTATGTAAAGATACATGTTTACATAGGCTGCAAGGCTGAACTTCCTTGGTCAGCCTTGCAGAGCTGGTAAACGGTACAGAGCTAATACAGATCTCAGTGGTTGACTAAGTTATGTAAAAATCCAGAAGAAAGAAGCTGCTTAAAGACAGGTTTCCTTTAATTGAATTAGTTGAGCAGATAAATCATTGAAGTCTCTTTTTCAATTATTATATCCAAACCTCAAGATCCTGTCAACTATGTGGTTCATTAGGTGTTTTAGGTGTTTCCACCTTCACTACATCAGAAAAAACGACCAAATACATTCTACTGTATAAGTGATCCACCACATTCCTGGCAGTGTTGCTGTGGGACTGGATGTGTTAGCACTTCTGGAAAGCTAGTGACAGCTGCAATAAAGATCTTTGTTTCTTAGGTGCTGAGGTATATCTTTGATGTAACTGATTTCTGCTTTAGCTAAATTTCTACTGTTTGGTCTGCTTCCATAACCCTGAAATTAAAGAGATGTCAAAACATCTACATATTGTAATCCCTAGACAATGTAAGAATGCTGTTCAGGAAGTTCCGAACACAGTTCATGCAAAGCATCAAGGCCTTGAAGGCTTTGTGGAGTCTTTGTCAGCACTTTGGTAAGTCCTTGCAAAACAATACATAATGTGCAGCTCCAACTCTTGATTACAATCACAGTGTTCTCCTGACGGCGAGCAGTAAAACACGCCCCCTGCACCCATCTGTTCGCTCTCGCAGAAAAATGACGCTCTCTCGCTCTGTTTAGTGGGCGTGTTTGTCAGTTGGGGGCAGAAACTCTTCTGGTTGATCTGATTGGCCGTATTTTCACCTCATATCCGGTCACAGCCAGCACAGGACATTGCCTTATAGGAGAAGAAGAAGAGCAGCGAACGTGACGTGATTCAAAGCGTTGAAGAAAACGAGGAATAAATGAGAAGGTAAGGAAAGGAAAAGTTGGTTGTTGATTGCAACACTTTTTTAACCGGTGACAATTATCCAAAAAGAAATCAAGATTCTTACAGATGTTAAGAGTGGTGTCAGACTCACTTCCTCTAACATCTCACAAAATGAACTCTTCAATGCTGTCCTCAACTGTTTAAAACAACAGTGTCAATAAAACGGTTATTATAATCAGCATCCAGAGTTTAGAGAAAACCTCTCAGAGACATACTGTTAGTGTTGAGATTTTGACATCTACAATTAGAAATTGTCTCAGGCTAATTAATTTAACATATCCACAGCTAACCGACTGCTAAGGAATAATCAATAATCATTCAAGAAACTTTACTGTCATTATGAGACCATAATAGAGTTTTGTTGAGACATAGAATGCAACATAGGATACAGTCAGAAATTTAAAACACTTAGAAAACACATAGAAAAAAAAAAGAAAAATAAGCATCCTTAGAGGACACCCTTGAAAGATATAAATAAAATAAATGTCACCGTTAAAAAAAACCCAACTTTTCCTTTCCTTACCTTCTTATTTATTCCTCGTTTTCTTCAACACTTTGAATCACGTCACGTTCCCTGCTCTTCTTCTCCGTTAAGGCAATGTTTTTTGTTGTTTTTTTTGTTTGTTTTTTCAACTTTATTGAAGTACAGGAAACAGTACAGGACTACATTATACATGCTAACAGCCGCCAGGGGATTATAGATGGAGACAATGTTTTATAGTCGCATATTACACAAATATATTGTAATAACGGGTCATACATAGAGAAGAGTGTGTTCAGTCCTCCAGTAATCTACTGACCACCACTCAGATGTTGGATACTGGATCAGCATTTTGAGGTAGTTTGACCCGTTATTTCTCCAAAACTCTGCGGTAAAATTATGAAATATTTATTCTGGTTATAGTATAGATGACCCTTTAATATAATCTGAAGAAAATTTTTATTATTATTTTTTTTTTACTTAAAACATGTATGTGAAAGTTGTAAAAATGTAATAAATATAAATATTCTGAAGTTTATTTTACTGTTTCCCTCTTATTTTCTCAACGTTGCCAGGATCGGGTCCTTTCTGCTCCATTACCGTAATGCACCTTGTATGCGCGAAGCTAATCTTTAAGAGAGAGCTGACGTCAGCTGGCGTGACCGCGTATTTCTGACTGTCGGCTCACTTGACCGCGGTAGCAGGTAGCAGGAGGAATAAACATAGTGGTCAAAATACATAAACAGTGACTGTAAAGGGCAACTTTTAAAGAGAGAACAGGAGGAAGGAGGGTTATGGGCTAAAGCCCAAAATATATCAAGGCCCTAAAAACGCCCCTAAAGTACGCACCAACATAATAGTGTTTCCCCCCACCTCTAAAATGAACCCGGCCCCGCTGAATCGATGCAACATCTTTCTGAAATAAGGAACATTATACGACGGTTGCAATTACGGAATGAGGAAAAACAAATTTGACCAATTTGGAGTTTAGTTGGATCAAAAGGCAATAGAGTGAGATTCTGTCCTGCAGTACTTTTAAGTAAAATGACTACTCCGACAGGGATTGCATTTATTATAATATTGAATTCTTTAACGGTATAATGATACCGTATTTCGTGACAAAATCTTGATATGTCATTAATGAACCATTAGAGTTGAACAATTGATGAACTAAAAGTATATTATGAGTAAACCAATTAGGCTAGAATAAGGATTTGTTTTTATATAAGATGTCTTTATTGTTCCATAAATAGTATCTATGAGGGGAGAAATTATGCTTGTTGCTGCTTATGGAAACCAGATCATGTTGCGGGGATTTTTTTCAACATTATAGTTGCAAAATACCAGGAAGTTAAGTCCTCCAAAATTAGAGAAAATAAGGTTTGGTATGAAATTCCAAATTGAATATGGGTTCCTGATGAATTGTTTTTTAAATCAATGTCCTGTGCTGACTGCGACCGGATATGAGATGAAAATCCGGCCAATCAGATCAACCAGAAGAGTTTCTGCCCCCAACTGACAAACACGCCCACTAAACAGAGCGAGAGAGCGTCATTTTTCTGCGAGAGCGAACAGATGCGGGGTGCAGGGGGCGTGTTTTACTGCTCGCCGTGCTGCGTTCATAGGCTCTCGAAAGGTGCACGCCCGCGATCAGAGATGTGCGCGCTCTCGATTTAAAGATGCGCTGTTGTGATTGCTTAATACGCTCCTCTGATTTTTGGCAGGAATGTGACGCCATATTATGGCATCAGTGCAGGGTGCCTCGTTGCAGTGCTTTCAAATAATTTGGTCCCTCCATAATGAGCAAATAGTTTAATCAATACAGACACTGGAACACCTTTCATCTGTAGACACGTATTTTGGACCGGTTTTTAGCACAAGTTGAACTAAACATTTTAGTTTCAACAGCCTTAGTTGCTGTTTTAGTTGTTTAATTGTCCTATTGTATTGTGCTGTTTTTTCTATTGTTACTGCATACCAGCCATGCATTTTTTTTGTTTTACATGTATTTAAGTTTTTGAAGTGCATCCCTTGATAAAAATTAGTGCTAACTTATATTTATTAAGAAAACACTTTTAGGGATTCGACTAAGATGTGCCTTTGATCCCCTTCTTTTCAAGCTACACATAATGCAGGATTCTTTCAAAACAATCTTTGTTTTAAGCTACTCTACCCTTTAATGTGTCTGATTTCAGTTCTTGTGTCTGGGATCAATAAACCTTTACCAGAATAATGATTAATTCGTGGACAACAGTGGCAGTTCTAGACCAAATTTACCATAGGGGCCTGGGTTGGGCCAGTGTTTTTTCATGGGTGCCCAGAACAAATGAGGGGAACAAATAAAACAGGGCAATATTTTATTATTTCATATACATACATAAATGAGCCACTTGAGGCTCTGGAGCAGCAGGTAGCAGACCTTTGATCTAGCAGATGAAAACTGTGATCCTATCTCAATATGGCTGAGGCTAAACGTGCAACACCTTAATTTTTTATTCATTCTAAAACCGTAAAGAGAAAAAAATTAAATTGGTCCGAGGGACCATTCAGTTATGGTTTCTGTGCCAGCACCTATCATCATAAGAAATGTATTTAGTATTATGTCTTCAGTACAGGGGCCATAACCAGGACCAGAACCAGTTCTACAGGGACATTGGCCCCTGTTGGCCCCTGTCTAGAACCACCCATGCTGGACAACCAGAAACTTTTTGAGCTTTAAGAAACTAAGCCACATCATTCAACTTCACCAACATCATCAAATAAATTTAGATTATTTAGTAGCCTGCAAGGTGCTTTGGAAAAAAGGTAAACTGATGCAATTCAAAAACAGCAACATGCAATACAAAATTTACATTAAATCAGCGATCCAGCAATTTTTTCTATGCACATGCATTAGTCTACTGAATTCACTTTAGAGGCAGTATAACAGAATCCCTCTCACAGCTCATCCAGTATGCATAAAGCAGACAAAGAGTTCAGTCTGACTGAACTGATTGCAATCTGATCAGGCCGGTCAGATAATAAGGCCATCCTCGATCTGCTGGTTCAGAGATTGCCTTCAGTTACTGTGAAGCTGTGGGACAAGCTCTCACCTGGCTTGAAACCACCTTGGCTGCTTTAACAATCAAAATCAAAAGTCAACACTTTTCCTCCAAGTCCCTCAATAACAACTGAAAATGAGTTTACCATTGTGTAATCCAGTCAGTTTCCGGATTTTCATTGGATTTTTACAGCTATTATTAGTCTATTCTGAGTTATTCTTATAAAAAATAAACAGCCTATTTAATGGCAGATTCTTTACTTGTCAGGAACACAATGAAGGCTGTGTTCCACTTCTTCATCTGAGAATATTGGTTGTTAAGCAGGACGTGTGCAAAACCAGAACTTCATCTAAACAGAATCCACTCCTCGTTCACACTTATGTTTTTACTACTCATTTAGGTGAAAATATGTGCTGTGAAAAACTTGGTTTATTTTCACATAAGAGCAACTTGACTTTATGAGAAATGAAACTTACAATGAAATCTATAAAAATACGGCATCTCAACCATTTGTGTTGAAAGTAACTGAGTTGTTAGCTCTAAAACAGTTACACTGAAACTGCATGAACTGCAACAAGATTATTTTTCCTTGGACCAGATTTAATATGTGGTTTGCTGAAACATTGCAACAAAAAACAAAGCAAACTAAATAGTAGGATAGGAAAGATATACTGACCTTGTTTCTGCATGAAACAAATAACACACATTTAATGTACATAAAAAGACAGGCCTACACAGAGTATGAAGTGTGAATTGTCTTTGGTCGTGCTTCACAGCTTCACGTTTCTCAAAGGGCTGGTTCAGAACTGTGTGCGGTCAGGTTATGTGAAGCGTTTATCAGTGATACTTCCCTTACCAGTAGTAGAAAGATATACAGCAGTCATCTTTATGGCAAGTAAATAAATCCTCAGAGTGGTGGAAGCTGAACAACAGTCTGTTATGGTATTATTGATTATTGCATTTCCACCATTATCATCACCTAAACCTATTATTGGGGCCTGCCATAGCAATGCATAGGAGGCACCTATTACTCTACACCTCTAAACTGGACTCTTCATTAGTATTATTTATTTTTATTCCGTCTCCGTTAATGGAGGACTTTGCATTGACTTCCATTGATTTTCATTCATTTCTATGGCTTAAACCTGACCCGACCCCTAACCCTTTCACCATCTTCATAGGAGGCAACTACATGGCGGCCATTTTGTGTGGGCTACTTAAACATCATGTACTGCTGTTCCAACACCCACACAACAGTGATTGACCCTAAAGGTCAATTTCTTTCATCAACCTTCCATGGTTACTAATGATTTTTAAAAGCTGATAATAACATACACAATGATTCTAGAATAGCAAGCATATTCTATATAATTAATGGAAGTAACCCAGACCTGACAGGACAACCATGCTGGGTTTTCAAAATAAGACAAAACATGCTCTACAAAATAAAAGCCTTTGCATTTTAGATCATCGCAGAACTGGGCTTCACACTAATGTTGGAGCCCACCCAGTGTTGAAGAGGATCACGCTGGCCTTTGAAAATAAACCTTACGGAAACTTTCAAAATAAAAGCCTGAATCTTAATAATAACTAGCGATTTTTGGAGCTGATAATGGCATACATAATGATTTTTAAATAGCAAGCAGGTTCTATATAACTAATGGAATTAACCCAGACATGAAGGGACAATCCTGTTGAATTTAAAAATAAGACAAAACATGCTCTATAAAATAAAAGTCTTTACATTTTAAATTATAAATAATTGCAGGACTGGGCATTTCACTAATATTGGATCTCACCCAGTGTTGGAAATAGGACTATGCTGGTCCTTTGAAATAAGGCTTACTGAAACTTTCAAAATAAAAACCTCAACCTTCCGTAGTTACTATTAATTCTTTAGGCCGATAATAGCATAGACAATAATTTTTAGATGGCAAGCAGGTTCTGTATACCTAACGGAACTAACCCAGACTTGAAAGAACATGGTGGACTTTCCAAATATGACCTAGACATACTTTATAAAATAAAAGTATTCACATTTCACACGGCGATAATTGCAGCATTGTTCTTAACACTACTGGGACTCAGTGATGGAAATTGGTCTTTTTTATCCTTTCAACATATAATGTACTGATCTTTACAAAATAAAAGCCTGAACATTCCTTAGTTGGGGCTTGCCATAGCAATAGAGGGAGAGGAGTGAATGGGCTTGCTTCACTGTTCCCAGTGCTATTGCAAAGAGTCACCGATTATTATCCACGTCTAAACTGGATATATTTATTGGGACCTGCCATGGCAATGCAAGGAGTCATAAGCTTAACCTGGCCACAGTTTGGCTCTGGTCGGAGAAGCACGCACCAAGAGGCAGGCCCCGTCTAAATTTCTTCCGAAATTTTCTAGTTTGTTATTGTTGTTCACCTGCATACAAAGTTCATTACTCAGCAACACAAAAAAATACTTAACAGCAACCTTTCCAACATAATAGCCAACCAACACGTAGTCTTTATGTAAATATTTTTCCATTCTGTTCACCAGCCACCGTATTTTGGCCACTTTCTGCAATAAGAAACACAAAAAGAAACGACCTCACATTTCCATATAGAGCCAACCGACATCATTATCATACGGCAATACTTGTTGGTACTTTTATTGTGTACAGCAGAACACAACCCCTGCCAGCCAATGGTTTCTCATATAAAAACCATTTTAATCTGATGATATGAACTTTTTCTGTTCTTTGAAGATGGAAGTTTCTCCTGGTTTTCTCCTGCTATTTTTTCCTCAAGTGTTTCTTATGAAGATTTAGGAGAATTAATAAATGCTGAAAGCTATACTGTGAAGCTTGAAGGTTATACAACTTGATTGGAAACACTGGGTAGTAAATAAAATTGGATCAAATAGTTATTGCCCAATCGTTTCCTTGCTTGCTTACATCTATTCGATCATTAAGGTCATGGAGGTTGAGAGGTGGGTTCACACCAATCAAACTGGTTAGTTCAGATCATCTAAAAGACACTCAGTTGGACTGAAATTAGTAGAAATAGGAAGCCTGTGGCTTTTCCCACTTCTGAAACTCACATGCTGGAGGTTGCCGTTTTCGACAGTAGACCTTACTGTTCATGCACACTTAGACTAACCTTTGTATGAACTTAAGTTGAGTGTGTGTATATGATTTTTTTCTCTTTAAACACGACTAAACTGTTTCCTAGAAATTTTAAACTGGGATCCATGTCTGTTTCTTGAAAAATGAAGACAAAAGCAGTTTTCACTTAAGATCTTATAAATATTTATATTTATTTCTTTTATTACAGCTCTGATATATGCACATGCAAGCTAAACATGGTGGGAACATATGAGGCCAAAGACAGTTTCTATCAAAGTTATTTACCTGTTCTAACGTTCCTTCACAGATCTGTCAATCCGAAAGAAAAAACAAAAAAACAAAAAAAAAAAACAGCGAGGATTATGTTTAGCTTTTAAGCACGGGGGAATAAACAGCAACTTAACATAAAAAACGCAATATGACAATTTGATCTTTGCTTTGCGTGCCCAGGGGAATTGTCCATTTTGTTCCACGAGCTCTGTCAGTTTGGATAAAATAGTCTTTTAAACACTGAAACCTTGGCTGCTGGAGGTGTTTCTGTGCTGCCTGTCCTATTTGGGGAAGTGTCCGGCTGGCGACAGAATACAAGCTTTTTCACATCTCCACCGATGATGAGACAGAGCGAGAAGTTCATTCCCGGCTTCCTGCATAGCGTTCCTGTCTCACCAGTGTCAATGAAGCCCACCCTGGAGGTGCAGTAAAATCTATGAGCTCTGCTGCTGAGCAGCCACACACAGGCAGCTGTGTAGATCCAGGCTCAGACTTCGTAGCTCTCACAGGTGAGGAGCTCATCTTTAGCAAAGGAAAACTTTGATCTGAGGTGGACGGTGGTATCAGTGCTCTTAGCAGCTTTACAAATACAGTTAGTTCAATTCAAATACATCACTTAAACAAGACAGCTATATTAAATATATCTAAATGCCTGTACTATACCTGTTTAAATAAAACATCCACTCAGTCATCAGCTTGTTGAGTCCACAGTCACTAATACAGAGGTCAGAAAAAAGGGATATTTTGGTGTCATGTTTTGATTGTAATGAAATTGCTATATGTTTGACTGTCAGCTTCATGTTATGTTGAATTTCATTCCTCCACAGCCATGATAAGCATATTTCTGGGGTCAATAATTTTTAAATCTGGACCGTTTAAACTCAGTTTTGAATATTCACTTTTGTTTTTAAAAATTGTGGCAGTAAGACTATTTGGATTTTAAAAACCTTTTCTCACTTAGGACTCAATAGGATGAAGACATTTGTGTTTTTACTAGAGATGCACCAAGAAATTGGCCAGTGATCAGAATCAGAAAATTTTCAGCTTAACGTGGCCTGAACCAGTTGGTCAGAAGCTCATAGTTTGATCTTTTTTCAATCAGTAAACACACCGTATCTAAGCTACTAGGTCAAACTTAAAACACACTCTTAGGTGTGGATGTTGTTACTTGGAGAATAATGACAGGAGTTAGCTCTCAGTATCAGTGAGGTGTTCAAAAATGAATCAGAAAAAAGATGTAGAGAAAGAGATGTAAACCGTTATTGTTGTGTCATGTCAAGACATGCCTGCGGTCTATCCAGGCTGCAAGAGGGAGCTTTCAGCAGATAACAGGAAGGCTGAATAGAGTACAATAAAGTCTCACTGTTTTATTTCCTTTGACTTTCCAACCTCTCTGTAAGGTAACATTCTGGATTTGGAAATGTTGGCAGCCTTTTGGATATTTCACATTTAACACAATGATCTACATCCCCTGGAATATACACACAGAGATGGCTGTTAACAGTTGGTGAGGCTAGGTTTAGCTTTCAGCACGGTCATGTTTTTTCAGTCTCCAGAACTATTTGTGAATAAAAGATGCTAAAGGCAGTGTCATAGTTTTAAAATAGTAAAACCAATTTTACATCTACTTCTCTCTCACATCAGGTAAGGTAGGCCAAAAGTGATCAAATTCAGTAACTAAATAGGTTCTTAAATAAAGATTTATATATGTGATCATTTAAATAAAATAGAAATGCATACACTAAATAAAAGAAATCTAGAGTTATTTCAGTTTAAATGACTTAAATGAATAATTGTGAGTATGAATAATTAAAATGTAAATGTTTTTTATGTTAAAAGTTAAATGGATTCAGCATATCATGTATTTATTTATCTGTCAGCCAATCATCTGGGCTGAGACTGTGACAGACCTGCTGGTCAGACTGATTGGTCAGACGTTGAACACCAGTGCAGATGAACAAATGAACGAGCTGTAGTTAAAATTTTTGCATTGATCATAATGGATTGAAAGTTTTAAAGAAGCATGACACTTAAATATTAATTTGAATTTACTGGTTCCATTGTTGCCTTTTTGACGCTTAATTGGCAGGAAGGCTAAAGAATACCTGTGTTTATTGCTGTTTATGTATATCTTTTCATAGTTTTTAAAGAGACATCAGAGTAAGCTAAAATCGGTATAAGCAAGATAAAGCTCGAGTAGAACTGAAATTAGAAATTGGCCACACAAATCTGATGGGTGCATCTCTAGTTCTTACAAAGGTCCCACAGCTGTGTGGACTCCTTCTCCCGTTAACATAAAACACCTCCACCACCTTAAAATAAAAGCTAGAAATATCATGAAAATATGTTTGGACCCTGGTAGTTGGCAGATATCTAACCACCTGTATAGATCTCTGAAAATAAAGAAAGCAGCAGCAGACAGATTGTCCCGGCATTCAGGAAGCCAAGGGAACCAGTAACGGATCAATGCTGTCCTGTTTGCATCAGCTGCTTTTTGCACATCACAAAACCATGGGGACAAGCTATGTTAGCCAGATCCCATAAGTACAGGAAGGACTCTCTGTTTCAGAGCTCAGATAGAGATGTTTCAAATTACTTTGAAATCATTTATATACATACAGTATATGTATAGGATAAATATTAGCAGCAGGTTTGAGGTACAAACTGCATATTGACTCTGGTTTGTTACATAGCATCATCATTTCATGCATAGAGGAACTAGACTGAGAACACACTGGCTACATAAGATTCTGATACAGGTGAGGGTGCTGCATGGAGGCGTGCTCATCAAACACTAAAACTGCTCTTGTTTTTAAAATCAAAACCAAATGTCACAATAAAACCAAAGATCGCAGTTAGAACTCAGTGAACAAAGGAGCATTTACTGAAGATTAAATAAGGACAGCCAGAGATCAACTCACGAGTAAATCTGTAATCCAGTGGCTCCAGAAAACTATTGCACTGCAGTCTGCTAGTTGATCAACACAAATTCACCCCATCTAGATCCAACAAACTCAGATTTACCGCTGAACTGAAAATTAAACAGAACAAGACTGCAGAGCACGAGACTCACATTCAGTACCCAACATTTCCATGTGTAACCCCCCCCCCCCCCCCGCTCACTCTTTCAGTCCGGCTCTCCAGATAGGCTGGACTGAGTATATCAGTGCACGCTGAGTGTGTACATGTATGTAAATTCAGGGAGCAGTACACACAGGTGCTGCATTTGAAGTAGAAATCATGTGAAGGTCCAGGTTTACTTGTGGAATCTCTGCAGGTAAAGGTTGGAGTCGTCGAACAGCGGGTTCTTCACCTCCATCTCTCCTGTCTGAACAACAACAACAACACAAGACTATACATACTATTCACTGCATGAATAAATACATTTTACTTTGCCTTTTCATACAGGGCATTTGACAACACATCAGTCTGTACCTGGCAGGGAAATTTCTTTGACAAGAAATGAAATAAAGTAATTTTTTTACATCATCTCATAGTCTGCCATAGGAACATATGGTTATGTGGCTCAGTTCAATGTGGATCAGTTTAATGTCTTTCAGATTAATTTTGGTTTGATCAGGGGATGATAATCTAAACAGGAAAAACAATTAGGATTAACAGAAATGTGGTAGGTGGAAGTTTTAATCAAAATAATACATAATTCAAAATAAATTATACGTATATTTCAGCATTGTAATGATTATTGAAAATAAGAAGACTTTGTGATGATGCTGCTGAGGCTATTAGGACTGTCATTATCCACAGTGAAATGGGTCCTGTACCAGCATGGAGTGAAAGGCCACTCAGTGAGGAAGAAGCCATTACTCCCAAAGCAACATATAAAGCCACATTACAGTTTGTAAATGCCCACAGAGACAAAGACCTTCATTTTGGAGACATATCCTATTGTCTGATGAAACTTAAGCAGAAGCGTTCGGCCACAATAACTCGAAACACGCAAGCCTGAGAACATCATCCAATGGCAGCTTAAGACAACAAACACAATGTTTTAGAGTGGCTATCACAAATCCCACAGCGCCATCTGATGACTCGCTGGCAGCCATCAGATGTTTTTATTGCATAGCTACTTTTCACCCATCTAAGTACTGACATATCATGTGAAATAGGGCGTGTACTTACTGGTGCCAACCCAGGACACTCGTACACGGTGAAATCTCCATCCTCGTTCTCCTCATCCGTTGATGCTCCTGAGTCAGGAATCCTGGGCTCATCTCTGCTTCTGCAGAGGTCAAACACACACACGGAAACACAGAGTCATTAAATATTTAACAGAGATAACACAGATTTGACGAGGCAGAGGGGCCAGGGAGATAGGAGCACAAAACAGAGCCAGCCCAGAAAGAATGTGCCTGTAAAATACATGGCATAGAAAGTGACTCACTTTTCTAGGGAAAGCATCTGCTGCTTCTGGTGCTGGTAGTGGTACATCTGGGCACTGTGGGCCAGCTTCTTGTCCCCAGGCTTAAAGACAGCAAATAGTCAGATCAACATGCAGTCAAACTGTAGAGCTGACATTTCCTTTGCAGCAGGAGCATGAGTCTTTACTTCACCTGTTTAAGTTGCACCACTGACCTAATCAATATTTTTGCTAATGCCTTTAACCAGTTGCGGGGCACATTAGACAATGCAAGCTATGAGAATGACTAAAAAAGGTTGTTTTGACTTTAGAGGAGCTGCTTTATATGTAGCAATACATACATACATGCACCCACTTTCAATTCTTAGTTTTTCCTCATCAGGACTTCACTAACATCAAAAAGTACTTAAAGATTAAACAGTGAGCACATAAAATGCTGACGTTCATTGGAAAGAAGAACTTAACTGGTATGGCCTGTTTGGAAGGGTTAAAGCAGAAAGCTTGTTCTCTCTATGAAGGAGTTATCAGAGTAGTAGTGTGCAGATTTGGAGAGGAACATATCATTTTTATTAGCGTGTAAAATGTGATTTGAAAAAACTACAATACCAAGAAGCTCATTATGGAAAGAAGCAGGTGGCTTTATGTGTGCCATTTGTGCTCACTGTCATCATTAGAGACGCCAAAACTTGTTTACAATAAGAGTCACACCAAAATAAGCACCATGTTATCTGAGCGCTGAACGTCTGATATCTTTTGTTTAGCCTGATATAAGTTGCTCGTACATGTTTACATGTTTTGCTAGGAAGCTTAAGTGTCTTGTCCATGTTTTATCTGTCTGTATTCTTCAGATGAGTACTACTCACAAAGTTGCCAAAGGTTTGGGCTTTTATCATGCCATATGCAGGGTAGTCCACCTTCTGAGTTAGCCGCACACCTTTCTGCAGTCTAAAACAAAAGAAATCAATGATGAGACATTCTTGGAGCTTAAATACATTTTTTGACACATACAAAGATACGTAAGCATGCAGCAGGTAAGAAAAAGTGTACACAAGAGTAGAAGAGTCAGGAGGAGGCATCTTACCTGACCCAACAGACTCCTGCTATGATCAAGGCCAGTGAACCCGCTGCGATGAACACGCTGCTCATAACTGAGAACACATAGAAGCAGAAGATCAGAGGGAGGGAATGAGGTGCAGGTCTGTGACGGTCAGAGGAAGACATGATCTCTGAGAGCTGCAGCCTCCAACTGAGGATAACAGTGTACACACTAATGCAGCGTGGCAAAACCAATGCACCGTAATGGATCAGCTCAGTCACAAGACTTCAGAGCAGGCAGCACTCACAAAGGACATCTTTCAACTAAGATGCTTAAATTGTACTTGTAGACATTAGAATGTCTCTTAACGTCAAGGAGATGGATGTTTCACAACAGGGTCAGTTTATTAAAAGTAGGGCATGTTCTGTTGTATAAGACGGGCCTTTTCTAACATGTTTAGGTCCAAAAACAGGCTGAGGGAGGTGGGTTTGATTGTGTCTACACTGAGCACTGGAAATCGTAAGCGTTCATCCTCTTTGTTCCTTCCTTCAGAAACCTTCTAAAACATCTACCTAAGTGCTTTTCGAACTGTATGCCTCCCTCTGTGCTGACCCTTAAAGTCACAGAGAGTTCCTCATGGCTAACAGAGAGACTTACTAATGAACACGTAGTCATTGGAGGGGTAGGCGATGATGAGGGGGTCGCCGAGCAGACCAGGAGTGTGGTTGGTGTTGGAAGGTGGAGTTGTAGTGTTGAATAGGTTGCTCAGGCTGGTGGGCTGCTCTGTAGGGGATCCTCTGTGCACCGAGCTTGGCTCGATGAGCTTCTTCAACTTTAAGTACTGGGACGGTGGGGCTGAGACACAGGAAGACAAGCTTGGAGCAAATATAGCAGCAAGGATGTTGTGGTGCAAAACAAAAGCAGGGGAAGACTTTCAAGTACCTGGAATCCTGGACTCAGTTCTCTGCTCGCTGATGATGGCCGCCAGGAAGTCAATCTCCTCATCTAGCTCAGGGTAGGTCCTCTCCTTACCTGCAGTGAAACAAGGGCTAAAATCAGACATGCTCAGAAATCAGAAATCGACTGATGACTGGAACCAGTTGATTTTATATTTGACTGGCCCTGATCGCTGATCTGCAACCACCTAAAAATCGGACCCATTACCAGTCAGAAAACACAAACAGAGAGGAAGACGTTAGCAGACAATATGAAGCTATATGATGCTATGTTTTAGTCTTTATCCATTCATTGTCTACACAAGCCTGTGAAACAGCCACTTCTTTCTCTCTCTCTCTCTCTCTCACACACACACAAAATGGTAATTCACCATCAAATTAAATTTAGAATTTATTAAGACCTTGTTAATTTCCTCATGGTTTAAACTCAAGACTGAAAGAATAATAAAAAATAACCTGGTTAACTGAATAAATCAATTAATGAATAATTGGTCACTTATTCATTAACTTAAGTTGATAAAACTTTACTTAACCAACTTCATTTGAGGTTTTCCAGCTCTGGCATGTGACTTCAGTGCTTTTCCATGTAGGTTCCCAAACATTTAAAGGTTGCCAAGCACTGGGCTGGCTGCAGACTTTGTCAGTATTTATGTCAAACTTAAATGTTTCAGATCATTAAACAAATGTTAATAACTGACAAATATAAGGTGAATAAACACAAAAAGCAGTTGTCAAATGATGACTTAATTTATTTTAAAAAATCTATCCTAAGTAATGTGGCTCTGCAGGAATATAATTGACTTCTTGGATTTTGGTTTAGATTTAATAGCCATACCCAAACCTGATTACTGGCAAACCTGTAAAATAAAGAATTCACTCAAGTAGTCAGATTCAACATAACATCCCTTCCTTCTCCTGTTTTGGTGCAATAAAAGCTAAAAATAATCAAATTGATGTGTTTTGTGTGTTTCATTTTCTTGTAAATCATGCTAGACAAGGCAAATAAATACACATATAAAGCCCTTAATGATTTAGCTCCATCATACATCAGAGATCTGATTGTTCCATACGTTCCTAACAGAGCACTTCGTTCTCAGACTGCAGGTTTACTGGTGGTTCCTAGAGTCTCTAGAAGTAGAATGGGAGGCAGATCCTTTAGTTATCAGGCTCCTCTCCTGTGGAACCAGCTCCCAGTTTTAGTCCGTGAGGCGGACACCCTGTCTACTTTTAAGGCTAGGCTTAAAACTTTCCTTTTTGATAAAGCTTATAGTTAGAGTAGCTTAGGTTATCCTGAGCTATCTCTGTAGTTATGCTGCTATAGGCTTAGGCTGCTGGAGGACATAATGACCACTTTCACTTTCTCTGCTACATTATCATACTAGTCTCCAATTTCAGATTATTTGCTGTTATTTCAGCTTTTAACTTTATGTTCTCTCTGTTTGTGCTCTTTCTAGAAGCTACATCTGGCCTGGCTCTGTACTTAGCTGTGGCATCTTCCTGGAGGGGGACATCAGCTGAGCTGTTGCTGCCAACAACTTAATGCTCACCCTCTACCGATGATACACTTGGCCCTGTCTTTCAGTGTTTAACCCTTTCTCTCCTAGACAGACACTGAGCCTGGTGCCCAGATGTCATGGAGTTTTGGTACAATAATTTAAACTGGTAGAGTCATGTTTTTAAGAGTTTATCAGCCAACTCCTGTAAGGGCTATTTCCATGCCTAACCATGTTACATCTGATTCCAATGAAGTTGGGACCTTGTGTAAAATGTAAATAAAAACAGAATACAATAATTTACCAGTCTTGTTCAGCCTATATATATTTATTGTTCAAACTGATAAACTTTGTTTTTTTTGTGTGCAAATATTCACTGAGCCTTTCAGGGATACTCCTATTATACCCAACTATGACACTCACCTGTTTCCAATGAACCTGTTCACCTGTGGAACGTTCCAACCAGGTGTTTTCTGAGCATTCCTCAACTTTCTCAGTCTTTTGTTGCCTCTCCCACAGCTTTATGCAAAGTGTTGCAAGCATCAAATTCAAAATGAGCGAATATTTGTAAAAACATGAAGTTCATCAGTTTTAACATTAAATATCTTGTCTTTGTAGTGGATTGAACTGCATATAGGTTGAACAGGATTTGCAAATTATTGTTTTCTGTTTTTATTTATGTTTTACACATGTCCCAACTTCATTCAGGGTTTCCAGGAGAAAGGTGCTGCATTTTCATGAGCAGAAAATAAGTCGTGGCGTTCCGTCACAGTGTAATAATGCCCAGATCCCTCAGCCTGAACTACAACGTATGAATTTAAGAGGTAGTCTCATGTAATTTAGGACCAGGTATAGAAAATCTGACCCATTCTAATACTTTTAAGCACTAAAAGTGAGATAAGTGAGATTTTTAAATTTAAGACCCTTTTGTGTCTTGACCCTGAAGAAATCCTCTAAAACTGTCTTTTTGAGAAAAAAAAATCATTGCTTTATTTTACCACTAACTATGGCTGCACAATACATTGCAAATCTATTGTTGTAGCGATATCAGTTTATGCAAACTTATATATTTAATATTTAATATATTCACTTGTTTTTTTAATGCAGCACCATAGGTTTTGGAAGTTAAAGAGGTGGTGAGGTGTTCATGAAGAAAGACGTTGTTTCAATGGCAGTTACAGCTTGTCATGTTGGAAATATTAAATTTTGTTTTATCTTCTGCCCAGTAGCTGGACAGACTTCTCATTTTCTGGGTTTTATTTTTGCTATGAATTCAAAGCAGAGAGACTTTAACACTTTTTAATTATTCTATTGGCTCCCTGTTAAATCCAGAATAGAATTTAAAATTCTCCTCCTCACATATAAAGCCCTTAATGATCTAGCTCCATCATACATCAGAGATCTGATTGTTCCATACGTTCCTAACAGAGCACGTCGTTCTCTGACTGCAGGTTTACTGGTGGTTCCTAGAGTCTCTAGAAGTAGAATGGGAGGCAGATCTTTTAGTTATCAGGCTCCTCTCCTGTGGAACCAGCTCCCAGTTTTAGTCCGTGAGGCAGACACCCTGTCTACTTTTAAGGCTAGGCTTAAAACTTTCCTTTTTAATAAAGTTTATAGTTAGAGTGGCTTAGGTTATCCTGAGCTATCTTCCTTATTTTACCTCCGTCTTCTTCTCGCCTTGTTGGATGGAGTAAGGGGGAGTCAGGTTTAGCCTAAACCGGCTCAGTTATGGTTGAGGTGCAAACACACCCTCCATTTCTGCTACCTGTATGACCCCCTCTCTTTTCCAATGGTTATTGGTTAATCTGACAGAGAGAGGTATCCCAATCGTTGTGGTTTTAGTATAACAATGGCCATCAGTGGGCTCTAGATGGACAAACTGTCTACTTTTAAGGCTAGGTTTAAAACTTTCCTTTTTGATAAAGCTTATAGTTAGAGTGGCTTAGGTTATCCTGAGCTATCTCTGTAGTTATGATGCTATAGGTTTAGGCTGCTGGAGGACATAATGACCACTTTCACCCTCTTCGCTACTTTCTCACACTACTCTTCAATTTTGTTATATTTGCTGTTATCTCAGCTTTTAACTTTTTTTCTCTCGTTTCTTTTCCTAGAAGCTACACCTGGCCTGACTCTGTGTCTACCTGTGACACCTTTTGGAGAGGGGAATCCTCCAAGCTTCTGCTGGCAACAGCTTGGTGCTCACCCTCTACCGATGATCCACATGGGCCCTGTCTTTCAGTGTTTAACCTTTCTTCCTAGACATAGCTACTGACTGAGCTTTTACTGTAACTAACTCTCTGTGCTCTCTTCAGACTCTAAACTTGAAAACTGGTTCAGAGTTTATCTTTTCTTCTTTCTAGGTGAAACGACTAAAGGAGCTACATCCATTAACATTTACTTTTCCTTCCCATAGAAGGTACTCCGGATCAGTGCTTCTTTGTTCTCTTTGTGTCTCTGCTCTGTTCTCTCTAACCCCCAGTCGGGTCGTGGCAGATGGCCGCTCACACTGAGCTGGTTCTGCTGGAGGTTTCTTCCTGTTAAAAGGGAGTTTTTCCTCTCCACTGTCGCTACATGCATGCTCAGTATGAGGGATTGCTGCAAAGTCAACGCCAGTGACTGTCCACTGTCTCTACATGCTCATCCGGGAGGAGGGAATGCTGCAAGTCACTGACTGGATGCAATCTGCTGGGTTTCCTTAGATAGAAAAACTTTTTATCCAATTTGAATAAATAACAGAATCTGGCTGCACTGTTCAATGATTAAGATTAATTGGAATGTATGTACCTGACTTTTGTGAAGTGCCTTGAGACGACGTGTTGTGAATTGGCGCTATATAAATAAACTGAATTGAATTGAATTGAATTCTATTATCACAAGTCATAATTTTCACAGTATTCTCCAATCTTATTGCATATCACTAATTTTCCTAATACTATGCAAAGTGTTAAGACAGATACATTTTTTCAGATTATGCAGACAGTAGAAAACAGTATTTTGCCATTTTTTTATGGTTCTAAACGACAAATCGAAATCAGCTATGATCATTACCGGCTGATCGGTGCTTTGCAAAATTCATGAATACAAATTGTACACAAAGTGTTTAGCTAAATCAGGTGTTCCACTGTGGCGCCCCCAAAAAGGAGCAGCCAGAAGAAGAAGAAGAAGAAGAACAAGGACAAAGCAAAACCGAGCAGCAGTGGGGTAGTGAATTCAAATGTGAATTCAAGTCTGAAATTAGAAACAACCTTTCTGCCAGGGTTACTTTTCTTCATAGCTGCTTTACAAAGCCAACGCTGCCCTCATGTGGTAAACTTGAACATCCAAGCCTAAAGCAGCAGTCTGGATAGTTGTTTTAGGTCTGCAGAGCAGAAGCGGTGGGAGAATGTGACACAGGCATGATAGCAGAGAGTGACGCAGCATCAGAGTGCGTTGATGAATGAGTTATTGTTCCAAGGTTTTACACCTTTTCTATTTCACATCTTTTCTAGGGTCACATTTGTAGATTTCTTACAATATATTGGACATTTAAAAATAACACAATTACTTCATGGGATTTTATTACTTGCATATTAAATAGATCATCAAACAACACAAGAGTAAAGTTGGCTTACGATTCAGCTGGGTTTTTGGAACCAAAACTAATTTAGACCTTGAGTAAGATTTGTCTAATTTGGGGTGGATTATCCTAGATTAAGAACATTTAAAAACAACTTTGATCTGTGAAATCAGTTTGTAAAAATAAAAAATGTGCAGCATCAATCTGAAGTTCAAATTTCTGACCTAAGGTGGACTAGAGGCCAATTAAAGAAGTGAAATGGTCCCTTTCTGTGTTTAAATAACCTTTGCGTTCTCAGTTAATAACAAAAATAACAAAAAACATACAATTCTAATGAAATGTGGCAAAACGAAGGATAAATGATGCCACAATGAAATAAATCAATGGTTATTTAATTTATCTAAGATTTTCAGAGTTTTATTTTTTTTTATATTATAGGCGTAGTATTCAACACAAAACTTTTCCCTACAGATCTGATTGACATGATCAGCCTGGACGTCAATCTGACTCCACAATAATGGCAAAAACTAAAAAATATAAATTCAACCTGCCACTAAAGACAGCGGAGCAGCAACAACGAACCAGCATTGCTTTCAGTTACATTTAAATGTATGTTTTACAGCCCGAATGTTCAGCAAAAATACACTGAAGTCAAGTCTGCCAGGAGTTGTCCAATCACCTACCTTCAGCAGGCTGAGCAGAATGATGAGCGTGTCTCCTCCTGTCGACACAGCGGCCATGACTGTTTTCCACCAGAGGGTGCAAGCAGGGCCCGCAGTGTGAGCTGCCTGGCCGACAGAAGTGTCGTCCTGCCCGGGCACAGTCTAAACTGCGGGGACATATGTGAGACCCTGGGAAGGACGAGACAGCACAGGTTGGACTTTTTTAAAGGCTCAGATGTCTCAGATGTTCCAGTTTTAAATTGCTTGCAGTTTGTAGTATTTATTGTGGTAACAACCAAAAAAAACACTACAATTCCAAAAACTCACCGTCAGAGCCTCACTGACACTAATATTGCTCTAAAAATAAAATGTAACTTCCCTACACTGCATGCATTAAACACACAAATTGTGCTGCTATAAAAATAATGGATTTCAACCAGATATTTAAAAACTAAAAGGCAGCCATTATTAATGCGCTCATAGCACAAACTGTGGAAAAGCAGTTCAGCACCAAATATACCATCACTTTCTGGTGCTTTGCAAATATCAACAATTAGTTTAGCATTAGCATCACAGCCTGATCTATTATCACTGAGATTTTTCCTATTCTGTCTCAGATTACATGACACTGTCCATCCCTACAACACAGCTTCACCCAGCAGTTTTAAAGATAGCAGCTCCTATTCCTATTAATATTTCAATGTTTCCTTAACTGATTTTACTACAAATAGTTGTTTTTTTTGTTTTTTTACATTTTTCATAATACCCTACATTACAAACTGGACTCTGCTTTACGGGCCTGAATGTACCTGTGAATTTAAATGTTGACCTGTTATTGTTGCAGTGGGTTTGGTCCTAAACTTAGTTTGAAAAAAAAGGAACAACAAATGTCAAATTCAGAGTAAAATATTTTTCCTGTAACGTAGCCCTGTCAAAGCGTAAGTAGGTCAGTGTTGTTGTTTCCATTCCTGTATTTAAAATTAGCAACATTTTATTATTTTAATGACCCAACATATATTAAAATGAAAATACAAAACCAGCACAATCTTTAAACTAGGCGAACTAATTTGTACACTTCAGGTCATTTTTCAAGATCTGATATAAGATGTATCTGCTTTGCAACATGACCATAGGATATGAAGAAAATTCACCAAAAATCTCAAGTTCTTTTTTTCTTTTATGTTCCATATTTTCTGCACTCTCTACTGGATAACTGCTTAACAATTTAAAATGTATTTGTTTCATAAAAATTAACCAAAACATACACTAAATGCCCACCCACCTCTAAAATATTACAAATATCAGTTCACCTGATGAGGTCTGGACTAGTTTCAACACAGTTCTAAACTGTGGGGAAACTTCTCCGTTTGATAAATATTTTTGCTCTTTCTAGCCTGTTTTTGTGCCTTTCTAACCCAAAGCGAATCTTTCTGGAAGTTCAGAGCAGATTATAGCAAGATGGAGCCAAGAACATTTAGATATTTATTTGCTTCATATATTTCTGAAATGATGACAGTGTTGTAATAGACCATGATTATCTTTAGTGAATGCATTCTGTATTTATATCAAACCAAGAATGTGTGGCGACTACAACATGCTGGGTACACAGCTTTCCTCAGAGAGTGGACAAACCTCTGATCATAACATAGTTTGCTGACACAGCCTTCCTGCACATGTAAAACACAAGATGACCAATAAACAACAGAATTTATGAACAGAATTACACAGAACACTAAACAAATTTAGGACAATACTGTAGGACTCTTGGCAACACGATCCTTTTAAAAATCAGGACTTTGTTCCTGGACTATTTTCAGTTGAACATATCAGACAAAACATCCCAACAGAATCTGAAAGCAGAATGTGAAAATTGTGAAACTGTGGTGCTTAAAGCTTGGTCTCAAGACCTTTTGAAAGGAAATGTTCGTCTGACTGAAGAGCAGAGAAAATTGGTCCATCTGGGCTCTTAGATTGGTTGTCCCTGCTATTGGAGGTGCTCAGCAGAAGCACCCTTACAGGTTTGTTAAGTTGTATGACACCTTTTCGTAGGAACCAGATCAGATGGTTTTAGCAATTCAAACCCATGTGGCACTATATTGTAATAGAACAACACAGGATATCCTGTTCTCTCCAGATACATCAAGCAGCTCTGGTCCTGTTTACTGGGTGAGAGCTGGTACAAGATATTTTAATCCACCTGTCTACCATCACAGCTCGATCCTTGCCAAATTCAAACAATCCTTAATCGTGTTCATTTTCTTCATCCAGAGGAGTAGGGAGAGATAAGACGATATTAGATTGTAAAGGGTTAGGACAGGATGACAAGCTAAAAGCAGGGGGGTGCTGCATTGCAAAAAAACATTGACCCAATTGTAGAACTAAACAAATTAAATGGACTACTATAAAACATGTTTGAGAATGTGAAACAACGAATTTGGGATTTAACAAATAGCCCAAATATTCCCAGTGAAAGGGCAGTAAAGGACACCATATTGACCCAGCCACAGCCCCCACACCTCAGTATAATCTGACCTGGTCAGCTGGGCTCAGTTTTCCCTCAGGCTGACAGCCATGGACTGCACTACTATAAAACTGCACATGAAGAATTCTGACCTTAAAAACTTTCTCAGCATAAATTCAAGTGGAATCTTAAGACAGATTATCAAAGAGTCATACCAAAACAGAGAGAAATCGAGCTTTAATGGCGCTTTAACAAACTGCTCAACAGATATGTTTACTGAAGACTCTGTAGCTGAATGTGTTGAGTCAGACAGTCCTTCACATAGAAATAATGAAGCCATATGTTTTAACTGAACAGTAAGGGATTTATAAATCAGGGGATTTAGTTTTACAGAAAGAAAGACTGCTTCTTTATTCTCAGAAGGCATGTGCCACAGCCCTTCTTAGTTTAAACAAGTATGTATAAGAAACTGTCATTGTAAGAGTTATGCAGTGTGTACTCCAAGTCTTCAGTACTTTTGTAGTTCATAAATATTAAAAGTTTATTGTAATAGACACAGGCTGGATAAATTGCATAATAAATGTTATTTGGTTTCTTTAGGGACTATGTACTTTACAGTTTTTTACATAGGGAAATTGTGATAAAACTGATATCTTTTTTTTGCCATATTGCCCGTCCCTAGCATCAAGTTTCGAATTTCAATATTATGACAAATCCAACTCCTACCGTTAATGTTAGGAACAGAATGCTTTCCTGCTGCCTAGACTTGAAAACGTCCTTACAACGTGAACAGATCCACCATGCTGCTGAGGGTGTGAACAACATGAGCATGTGGTCTTCTGCGTGCAAATAGCAGACCAATAGGACGGTGCCACTCCACCACAATATGAACACAGTATGTTAAATGTTTGCACAATGGAGAACCAAGAACCTGTTGAATTCAGATTTATTCTGCATCATGTCAAGTGTCTTGTCTGAAATATGGTTGGAATAGTATTTATAGGACTTGTTTTGGTCTGACTGAACAAACCTATTCAGCTACACACTGTGTAGCAGCAGGGAGGCTGAACAGACCCTGGAAGAGGTCTCCACACTGTAGCCAACATAATTCGAGTCTTCTATCAATATTAATCCCCTTAGCTTCCTCATTATGATCACTCCCGTGGAAACCTGGACACGGGTTGCCATGACAACTGCTATGGCAACTGAGGGGCAGTGACATCACCAGAGGGAGGTGAGTCACTGTAAGAATACACAAGTCATGGATGGTTTGTCTCAAGCTGCAGTTTCATGTAAAAAGGGAGGGACGGGCATGGCAGTCATTTAGCTGCTTTCTAACTGTAATGCTGACCTCTCATGCATGGGATTCAAACATCACAACTGTACAACCTTGTTTCGTAAGTGCGCAAACTGCAGTAACAACGAGTTTAGAGTTGCTGAATGTTTTTCAACTCAAAGTGACCATATGTCAAACTCTGAAACATCAGCATAGACTGGACAGCTTTCAACTAAAGACTAAAACTCAACCTGCTAATCTATGTAAAGCTTTACCACAGGATGGTGAGGAGAAGAGGACGGAGATAATACTCTCCCAAATTTCTCTGAGCCACAGAGAACCTGTTTGTTTGGGAGGCGTGTTATTTGACTTATTGTCTTATTTATCTGTTGTGTGTTTGGAAGCTCCATCTGAATGAGATACATCCTCCGTTTTACATGCAATGTGAACTGCTGCTGGACTCCTAGCAGCATGCAGCCTATAGCAGGGGAACCTGGAGAACCCTTGTGGACTGGCATAACTGCACACGTCAGATCAACCCAGAACCATAAAGTAAAACTATTATTTAAAGTAAATTAATTTGTGCTTGGTCGATTATTTCTTTCTCTATACTACTCTCTTTAAATGGTGCCATGTTTGTAGGGAAAAAGCTTTTGTGAGCTGAGCACCAGAATCTGGGCAGCTTATTCTGCTGTTGACTCTTGTTTGGTGTTCATAGGATTGGATGATTGAAGTCTGAATAAACAATACATGTTTAGACATGGCATTTTAATTAACAAGTAGGGTCCTCAGTAGTGTGTGGGAGAACCATGCACAACCACAGCAGCCTGGCACCTCCTCCTCATGCTGGTCACACTGCCGTGGGATGATTTACCATTCTTCAACCAGCTATTGGAGGAAGTCGGTCAGTGTGGGGGCGAGCGCCGACATCTGGGAAAATAGAGTTCTCTCCTAATGAGTAGAGACATGATGCACTTGATGCAGAATCTCATCTTGATATTTCTCTGTATTTGGCTCCTATGATGACAAGGATTGTTTAGTCAGTAAGGGAGATGCTGCCTCATTGGCAGCATTGGGCCCAACCTACATACTCAGATCTGTTTCTCAACCCACTAATGCATTTTCCTTACAAATGTGACACCACGTGTTACACGGCTCAGAGTCCAAACCATTTACAGTGGGAAGTGTTTGATAGACTGCCGATTTTGCTGGTTTTCCCACTTGCAAAGCAAGTAGAAGACTTTAATTTTTTTAATTACTACTCTTCAACTGTGGGTGATGGAATCTAAAAAAAAAATCCAGAACATCCCATAGTGTGATTTTTAAGTCATTAATTAGGTAAGTATTTGATCACCTAATAACCAGAAAGAATCCCGGCTCCCACAGGCCTGTTAGTTCTTCTTTAAGAAGCCCTCCTGTTCTCCACTCATTACCTGTATTAACTGCACCTGTTTGAACTCGTTATCTGTATAATAAGACACCTCTCCACACAGTCAATCAAACAAACTCCAACCTCTCCACAATGGCCAAGACCAGAGAGCTGTGTAAGGACATCAGGGATAAAACAGTAGACCTGCACAAGGCTGGGATGGGCTACAGGAAAATAGCCAAGCACCTTGGTGAGAAGGCAACAACTAATGGAGCAATTATAAGAAAATGGAAGAAGTTCAAGATGACGGTTAATCTCCCTTGGTCTGGGGCTCCATGCAAGATCTCACTTCGTGGGGCATCAATGATCATGAAGAAGGTGAGGGATCAGCCCAGAACTACATGGCAGGACCTAGTCAATGACCTGAAGAGAGCTGGGACCACAGTCTCAAAGAAGACCATTAGTAACACACTACGCTGCCATGGATTAATACCACCCAGACAGTTGCATGCCCAGAGTGAAGCATGGGGGTGGATCAGTGATGGTTTGGGCTGCCATATCATGGCATTCCCTTGGCCCAATACTTGTGCTAGATGGGCGCGTCACTGCCAAGGACTACCGAACCATTCTTGAGGACCATGTGCATTCAATGGTTCAAACATTGTATCCTGAAGGTGGTGCCGTGTATCAGGATGACAATGCACCAATAAAAACAGCAAGACTGGTGAAAGATTGGTTTGATGAACATGAAAGTGAAGTTGAACATCTCCCATGGCCTGCACAGTCACCAGATCTAAATATTATTGAGCCACTTTGGGGTGTTTTGGAGGAGCGAGTCAGGAAACGTTTTCCTCTACCAGTATCATGTAGTGACCTGGCCACTATCCTGCAAGAAGAATGGCTTAAAATCCCTCTGACCACTGTGCAGGACTTGTATATGTCATTCCCAAGACGAATTGACGCTGTATTGGTCGCAAAAGGAGGCCCTACACCATACTAATAAATGATTGTGGTCTAAAACCAGGTGTTTCAGTTTCATTGTCCAACCCCTGTATGTCATGCAATAAAATGTTAATTCATTACTTAAAAATCACACAATGTGATTTTCTGGATTTTTGGTATAGATTCCGTCATTCACAGTTGAAGAGTATATATTATAAAAATTAAAGAATTCTACATGTTTTGCAAGTAGGAAAACCTGCAAAATTCTGAGTGTATCAAATACTTATTCTCCCCACTGTACATCCATTCCTCACAACCCTGACTTGCCTGATCACTTTTAAAATACCCTTAGAGTTGAATCTGATCCATTATATCTTTATCAGACAATGCTGCAAAAAGTAAAGAATCTGTTTTAGTATCAATTTCTTCAGTATTACTGAACAGTATAGTAAAGGGCAGCAGTCTTAAGAGAGTTATAAGAGAGTTATGATCATCTCTATAGCAACCTGTCTGAATCCACCTGAACATATGAGGAGGCAAGTATCTTTTTATCGAGAGAACAATGTGCTGGGTCTGCTACAAAACATTCATCCTGATGCTGTGGTGAATGTCCTATTCAAAACTGGTGCGCTAATGACAGTGGTGAAGGGTACCACTACCCATCGGCCACAACATTAGCTGGTTACCATGGAACACTGGAATTGGCAGGTTTCGCACTGGCATCCTGTTATTTTCATAGCTGACAGCAGTTTCACTCTGAGCTCATGTGACAGATGTGAAAGGGTCTGGAGAAGCTGCAGTGAACGTTATGCTGCCTGCTACATTGTTCAGCATGATCGGTTTGGTGGTGGGTCAGTCTTTGTCTGGGCAGGCATATCCATGAAGGGAAGAACAAACTTGTACAAGATAAATGATGGCACCGTGACTGCCATTAGGTATCGAGCTTGCCTGGCCTCATATGGTAAGAGTATGCAGGCAGTTCCTGGAGAATGAAGGAACTGATAACATTGACTGGACTCCGTGCTCCACTGACCTAAATCCAGTAGAACATTTCTGGGACATCATGTTTAGATCCATCCGACGCCACCAGGTTGCACCTCAGACTGTCCAGGAGCTCAGTGATGCCCTGGTCAGGGAGGAGATGCCCCAGGACACCATCCATCATCTTAGGAGCCTGCCCCGAGGTTGTCAGGCATGAATACAAGCTTGTGAAGGCCATACAAACTACTGAGAACTATTCTGAGTTGGTGCATTGACATTTCAGCTAATTCTGATCAGTGAGTTATCAATGAGTTCAGATTAAGCCTTCGGTGGGTTCATAATTTTCATTTTCATGAAATGATGCAGCATCCTTTAGTACCCAACACAATACCCAATCCATTTCAGTATGGATATCCAGCAGGATTTCTGTTTCCACTTTAGATCTGATGTGTTTTCAAAATGTTGCTTTGTTTCAGATATATCAGCTATATGAAATAAATAAGTGAATAAGACAATAAGGAAGTTTTCATCTGAATCATCACTTGGTTGGCTATTTCACTGATTTTAAAGGGATGTGGATTGCCTCTGATCAGCTCTAGTTTAAAATCTAAAAAACTTAATAAAACCTGAAGATATTCTTTAAAACATATGCTTGTGAGTTGTAAAATGTTTTATTGTATTTGTGAAAATGTATTTATGTTCAGTGCCTAATAATCCAGTCTAGATTACATACTAGATTACTGCAGGATGATGCAGTTGGTAAAACTGTTGCCTTGCAGCTAGAAGGCCCTGGTTTGACTCCTGGCCGGGGGTTTTTCTACATGGAGTTTGCATGTTCTCCCTGTGCATGCTTAGGTTCTCTCCGGCTTCCCCCCACAGTCCAAAACATGACGGTTAATTGACTAATACAAAATTTCCCTGAGTTGTGAGTGTGTGCGTAGTTGTTTGTCCTGTGTGTGCGTCTGTGTTGTCCTGTGATAGACTGGCGACCTGTCCACGGTGTAAACCCCCCCCCACCCACCCCTACCCCTGTGACCCTGCAAAGGTAAGTGGGTATAGACCAGGGGTGCCCAAACTTTTTCCCTGTGAGGGCTAAAATTGAAATCTATACGCATGGCTGCAGGCCAAATGCAATAATTACAAAATAAAAATGTTTAAAATGTCAAGTCCTTTTATTATTATACAACTATGTTCTGTTTGAAGAACATTACAGAACACAAAATATAACTAATAAATAATATATATGCATTTAAAACACATATCTACATTTTTATATTTCAGTGCAATTATATGCAGTGCAAAATGCCAAAAAGTGCCTGTCCAATAGCAAAACAGCTTAACAGAAACAATAATAATGGCACACCTGAGAAACATGAAGCTGATCTTTGGCTTTCATCAGACTCTCAATACGAGGCTGCAGCTGACTCACTGAGAGGGTGAGTGTGTCCTGTAGGTGTGAGCCTGGACTTCTTAAGGTTCATTACACGAAAGGTCTGTTCACAGATGTAAGTGCTGCCAAACAATGATAGCATCACCTGTGCATGCTTCCTAATGCCTGGGTACGTTCTCATGAGATGTGTGGAGAAATCTTTGAGGTGTAGTGACAATAATTTATTCCTCAGCTCAGAACCACACTGAAAGTCAATTAGCTCCATCTGTTTGTGATCGGGCACTGAGCATACACCTATGTTGCATGGCTGGGAAAACAGCTCCATATCACCTCCACCTTTCCAAAAGCCCTCAAACTGCAACTCAAACTCCTGATCCAGGTTCCTGAGAAGTGCTGCATATTGAGGAAGTCTCTACTTCAGCAGTTTGACCTCTCAAACTGGGGAAGGGAGCAAGGTTTCTTGAGAAGAAGTGAAATGGCTGTGTAGACGTAAAGCACCACAATAGCTACAACAAATATTGCAACATATAGTTTTTAAGTACTTAAAAACGTTTTCCTTTTTGTAGGTATACACACCCCAAAACAGCAACACATTTTAACTACAGCAGAGTTAAAGTACAGTTAAACTTGTGCACTTACTAATAACATATTCCACATAGTAACTGCACATTTATCATGTGAGGTGCATGCTGCCAACTGTCATCTCGACCATCACTTGATTAAATCATGAACATTTTTACCACCACAAGAACGTGGTGGCAGACATTCTTACAATTAAAACTGTGCATGTATGTGAGTGCAGGGTTTTCATTGTCGCCGATACGCTCATTTTTTATCAGCGTATCGGCACTTTGACTGACATCTGGGCTCCCTCCATGTGGTTTTTATGTTGGCTATAGCGCATGAGCCGAGTCTGCTCCCGCTTCCTTTCATCCTGTGCGACTGTTAACGGTAAAGCTTCTAAAATCGTCAGCTTCGAGGGTGGGCATAAACGGGCCTGCAGAAGCCGCCCCCCGTTAGACAAAATCTTCTCTCCGCCTCCCCCGCTATCCCTGGTGAGAACCCTGGAGTGTGTGTATTTATAATATTCGTTTAAGTAAATACTTTTTTTATGCAAAGGTATGCTTATTATAGTTGTACCAATACCAAACATGCCAATTATCAAGAATATTCTAATGAAAAATCTATAAAGGAACTAAAAAAATTGTCATTAGTTCTCTTATGCAAATTAAATTATGCATTTAATTTCCCTTTGGGATTAATAAAGTATTTTTGAATTGAATTGAATTGAAATACGGGGGTCTTCCTGCAGGGAGTTTGCATGTTCTCCCCGTGCATGCGTGGGTTCTCACCAGGTACTCCGGATTCCTCCCACAGTCCAAAGACATGTCTGTTAGGTTAATGGGTCACTGTAAATTGCCCTTAGGTGTGTGAATGAGTGTGTGCATGGTTGTTTGTGTGTTGCCCTGCGATGAACTGGTGACCTGTCCAGGGTGTACCCCGCCTCTCGCCCATAGACTGCTGGAGATAGGCACCAGCTCCCCCGTGACCCACTATGGAATAAGCGGTAGAAAATGACTGACTGACTGACTACTTCCACACAATATAACTGTTTTACCTCTTATGGAGGAAAGGTAAGAAATACAACAGATTTTAAGTGGGATTAAAACGAGGGAATAAATAAAGTACCATGAATGGAATGCAACAATGGGCAGTGTAATACCAAACTAGTACTCATCCTTTAAAGTGCTGTTAGAAGAAGATTTGTTTGGGCTGTTTTCACATGCTGTTTGATGCAAACCCCTAAAAACATCTAAAAGTCCTAACTTTACAGAGGAAACTGACCCATATGATCATAAGAAGTTTGATTTTCCTGAGGAAGGTTCATTAGAAGGAGCTCATCAAAACCAAAGATCCTCAATGTCTGCAGAACTTCTACATATTATTTTAGATTAACGGACTTTAACACTGCTGTTCAGAGAAAATCTTTTAATTAGGACAGTAAGTAACAGGCTGAATATAGGATAATTTCTCATGTCTTTGTTGCGTTTGCTAAATCATTTTTCATGTTTCGGTTTTTTGTCAACAACAGTAAAAACAAAGTTTCTTTCTGTTTTTCTTCCTCTCAGCTGCTACTGAGGGGTACCCAACGCTGCTCTGAGCGCGCCCAGGAGAGGTGGAGAGGAGGCGAGACACAGTGGAGCTGTCTCCCCGACTTTTTAAGAAACGGGAGAAACAGCTGAAACAGAAAACGAAATTTCACTATAATTATGATGATTTTTCACAAGCTTGATTTTTTTTGTTTTGGTGCCCTAAGAGCATTGAATGATGCGCATGGACAGAGCGCCGGCGCTTTGTAATATATTACCTTACCTGCTGACAGATGTCGACAGAGCAGCTGCAACTTCCACCTGAAGGCCATTATGTGGTCAAACAGCTGAGTGATGATCTGTTCTTGTCCTTGCAGCTCAGGATTTCCTTGCATTCAGGATAAGCAGGTCAGTGATGTTCACCATAAAAGTCACGTCACAAAACCATTTGTCATCCAAAAATCTTTTGCGGACTTTCCCGCAGCTCAGCCACCTCATCTCCTGGTGGTAAAGCACATCTTTGTATCAGCCTCCTCCAGAAGGGCCCTGAACTGTCGGTGTGAGAGTGCTTTCGAGCATTTTGCAGTTTATAACTGCAAAAACGTTGCACATCACGTCCCTCAAGCCAACTGATTTGGCACATAGTTGCTCTTGGTCAAGGATGCAGTGGTATTGTGCCACCTTACCAGCGGATTGAGCAACCCTCTGGAAAATTAGTGTGGCGAGGCCTGCTTTCCTCCGAACCATGGCAGGGGCTCTGTCCGTTGTTATCCTGACCATTTTCTCCCAGCCCAGCCTGTTCGTCTCCAGTATTCACTTAACTGCTCCAAACCTATCTTCACTTTTTGTTGTGTTGCGTGGTGTCTCAAGTCCGACCAGCTCCTGCGTAATTTCCATATTTTCACTCACTCCCATCAAAAGTTGTGTGGAATCTGAAACGTCTGCGCTTTAATCAAACGCCAAAGAGTAGGCAACAAATTCGCAAGCTTTAGCTTTGAATTGCTCCTTAATGTCCCAACACATATCCTCAATGCGTTGTGTCACAGTGTTTTTTGAGAGGCTGATTTGGGAGAAATCTCTTACTTGAGACAGGTAAATTAACGCCACGGCTGTGGACAGACACTCTTTTAATATAGTCCCCCATTGAAAATGATCTCCCACTCTGGTAAATTAGTGCAAAAAATCTCAAAGCTGGCCCATGTAGCACTGTCCCGGACTGCCAAGGGCCATGTCAGAGTGCTTTGTTGAAGAGTTTAGCCAGCAGGTCAGTAGTCTTGTTCTTTCGGACATCACCTTTGTAATGTGAAAAGGCTAGATGCTTTGTCTCGTAGTGACAACGGATATTGTACTCCTTCAGAACAGCAACGGACCGCAAATAAGGCAGACGGCTTTACCGTTGATGTCAGTAAAAAATACTCTTCGTCCCAAGATTTTTTGAAATGTCTTTTGTCTGCGTGGCACTGACGATGTCGCTTAATGTTGGTGTTTGTTTAGCCATCAGCCCGCACTCACTTTTTATTTAATCCCATGAACTTGAAGAAAGTTTGACACTGTCCACTCAGGCAGCAAAGGCTCATGGAACATTTTACAAATTGATATCATAGTATTTTAGAATTTATAAAGTGTGCAAAACTACACATATGCTTAAATCTAATCTAAATGTCTCTTTTAGTTACTTGTATTTCTTCTTTATTCTTAATATGCGATTTTCAAAGCTAATGTCAGCACCATAAGAGAAAACTATTTGTAATAGTTGGTGGTTTCACTCATAGTAGTATTAACACTTCTACCAGTACAATTTCTGGCGGGCCAACTTTGGCCCGCGGGCTCCACTTCAGGCACCCCTGGTATGTCCTAGACCTAAAATGTCAAACATGGAACCAACAGAGGTCAAAGCACATGCTAAGTAGAGCTGCCATATCAATACTTTATTAAATGTAATGTTTCATATGCACAGCCCTTCTTCAGTCTTGCAGCATCTAGATACATAGAGTCATCCTAGTTAGAATAGTCGACGACTAAAATAATCATTAATTGAAGGACTATTAGAGTCCCATTAAGAGACGCATGCTGAAATAAAACCCACACACCATTATAGAGACTTAGTGACGTCACATTCTGATCAAGCTCTTCAGCTGACAGCAGGAATGTGTTCCTGAGAGCAGCCAGATGATAGTCTCACCTCCTCCACGATAACCGACTTTTACACACCAACCAGCATGTCCAGTAACACACAATGACAACATCTCCAAGCCCCTTTCTTTTCTTTCTCATTCCTAATGGGAATTCTCTCATGCAGTCCTTCCTGGCACATGCAAAGACTCACGTCACAAAGAGAGACAGCCACCGTGGCACCACTTTAGGCATGGGATAAGCTATGACAGCATGTACTTAGAGATCCAAAAGCTTTACATTTGATAGGGTTCTATACCAACATTTCCCTGATAGACTCATTTGAAAATTTCTTAATGTAGTATTTTTACTCTGTTATCAAACAGATTCATCCTTTGATGATGTGGCAGTAAGAAATATATCACATTATAACATCTTCTACCATAACTAATTGTTTTCTCAACTGCAGACACGCTTTTAATGTCCTGTTACTGTCTGTTTTTCATACATTGACCTTAAGACCTTAAACAGACGGCTAGTGATCTTCCCACAGCTGCTTTTAGAGATGGAGGTATGACCACATCAAATGCTCCTCAGCAGCAGCACAGATCTCCTTCCTCTCCAGAGTTCAATATTTACCAAAAGGTAGATATCAAAATCACAATTCTCTGCTCCCAAAACAAAACCACACAAAAGCCATTTCTGAATACTGTGAACTAATTATTAGGTTGATTAGTCCACAGACTGGCAGACAGCTTTTATTATTGTGGCTTTTGAGGATAGCAACTGTTAAAACAACATTTTCTCATATTAGTGGCAAAAACATACAAAAATAAACACAGAGTTTTTACTCTGCGCTGAACAGTTGGATAAGAACAAAGCCAGCAGCTACTGTGTAGCAAACTGTAGACTGAAGATAGTACCCAAATATAATGGAGCCATATCAGTGTAACGGACACCCTGCCCTCAGTAATCAGCAGTCAGAAAGCTCCCAGGATATCTCTCAGCCAGCTGCCCAACACCACCCCAGCGGGACTTACCTGTCAGGCAGGTACAGAGGGTCAACAGGGCCGCAAACACCGCAGCCTGGCCGAGCAGCGGAGTCCGCATCCTGGCCACAGCTCCAGCGGCGGTTGCGGAGCGCGGAGACCAGGCGACAGGAGAACAGAAGGCGGAGGTAGAGGAGGAAAAATAGAAGGAAGATGTTGCGGTGAGGAACCGGTCTTGATCATCCCTCCATTCCCTGGCGCCTAAGGGGAGAGAACCCGGACTAACCAAAAAGGAACCAGCAGCAGAACGGAACGGGTCTGGAGGATCTGTCTTTACTCTTCTGCCGCCGCTGCCACTGAGCTGGAGCGAAGGAACGTAAGCGTGTGACGCAAAGACGCAGCTCCCTCCTCCACTGCCCTCAGGTAGCTGTAGCTTTGTCCCCATGTCCACTCACGCTGACAGGATCTAATCAGTTGCTGCAGACTGAACTGCGGAATAATTAGTTGAAGTAATCTTAAAACTGGACCAGCCAGTAATTTGGTGCCACCAGGTTGCATCGTGGTTCAGTTCGTCAGGCAGACTGAAAAAAACATACAGAAAATTGGCAAAAACATGTTGCAGCAGTAAAGGGCAAAGGCAGGTGAAGATTTGGAAAATTAAAAACAAGTTGGTGCCACAGATCATGACTGTGAAATGGAAGCAAAATAACGTATAGTTTTAACAAATTTGTACAAATAAAAATGTGAAAACAGGTCTATGGAAATGCAACACACAACGTGCGGAGCCGTGCGGAGCTGTTCCGGGCTGGCCAAATCGAGCTAGTGGAACAATGATGAGGCTGCCACCAACAGCTGGAGCTGCCACCAACAGCTTAGATCTCTGTCAGGAAATTCATTTTTAATCAATGACTTCATTACTGACCACGATCTTGATGTTATGTTTTTAACAGAAACATTGTTACATGAATTTAATGAAGCTCCCATTCTGATAGAGTCGATGCCTCCGAACTACAATTTTCTTTGTGAGAGCAGACAGCAAAGAAAAGGTGGAGGTGGGGGGGCACTTTGTTTAAAGATTTACTAAAGTGTAAAAGGATATTTCTGGGCAAATTTGACTCTTTTGAATATTTGGCTCTCCAGGTAAAGAGCCCGGTCCGAACCATGTTCTTGAATATTTACATCCAAAACAAACTTTTTCAGTGATTTTGATGAGCTTTTATCTGTGATATGTGTTGATTATGACTGTTTAATTATTGTGGGAGACTTCAACATTCACATGGACAGAAGTGCAATAGATCTATGTGACACTCTTAGAAATCTTGGTTTGACTCAACATGTTAAACAGCAAACGCACAAACAGGGACATATTTTGGACTTAATCATCACTAAGGGTCTAAACATTTCCAAGGCGTCTGTAACTGATGTTGCCCTATCTGACCACTTTTCTGTTATTTTTGAAAGCATCATCTTAAATGGCTCAGTTAGCCAAAGAGACATTATAAGAAAAAACATCTTTAACCTTTAACCAGCTTTACTCTTCTACCTCCACTTTGCCCTATAACACTGTAGATGAGCTGGTAGATAACTTTCATTCTAAAATCTCCACATCATTGGTTCAATTGCTCCAATTAAAGTAAAGGTCGTTTCTGGGAAGAAAAAGTCTCCGTGGAGAAGTGCTGCACCAGTCAGAAGTGGAAAAAAGGGAGTGTCAAAAAGCTGAACGCAGGTGGCGAAAGACTGGACTCCAGGTTCTCTATATTATCTATAAAGAAATACTCCACAGATATAACTTACAGATTAAAAATGCGGGAAAATCTTTCTTCTCTGAGATCATCAGCAAAAACATTAATAATGCTAGTGCCTCATTTGCCATGGTGGACAGGTTAACAAACCCTCCTGTAACTGTAGCATCTGAACTCCACTTTACCAGGGCCTCCAATGAATTTGCTAACTTCTTCACTGAAAAAACCCAAAAGATCAGAGGGGCAGTCAGCACATCCACATCAAGTCTATTACCAACTGATTTTGACAAAATTTCCCAATTTTACCAAATAAACTACGGAAACTTTGAAGAAATCGTACAACAACTAAGCTCTTCTTCCTGCTGTCTCAATGTTTTACCCACAGCTTTCCTTAAGAAGGTTTTGCCTGTCATAACGTGTGATTTAACGCAAATAAAAAACACACTGTTTTCAGGTGTTTTCCCCCAGGCCCTGAAAACAGCAATTATCAATCCGCTATTGAAAAAGAGCAACTTGGACAAGCTGCTACTACAGAACTACAGGGTTATCTTAAACCTCCCCTTAATCAGTAAGATTATTGAAAAAGCTGTGTTTCAGCAGTTAAACAACTTCCTAACAATGACCAAACGCCTCGATGTCTTCCAGTCAGGCTTCCATGCTCACCACAGTACAGAGACTGCTCTTGTCAAGGTGTTCAATGACATCCGTATAAATGCAGACTGTGGAAGAACCACAGTGCTGGTATTATTGGACCTTAGTGCAGCATTCGACACTGTTGATCACTCCATTTTATTAGAGCGCCTGGAAAACTAGGTCGGCCTTTCTGGTACAGCACTCAATTGGTTTAAATCCTACTTGAAGGACAGGGACTTTTTTGTGTTAGTAGGTAACTTTACATCAGAGACCACAAAATCACATGTGGCGTTCCCCAAGGGTCCATCTTAGGGCCCCTCGTTTTCAATATCTACATGCTTCCCCTAACTCAGATTTTAATAAACAACAACATAAGTTATTATAACCATGCAGACGAGACACAGCTATCTGTGTGAAATGACACACCTGGGTTCAATGTCACCAGGTGACTATGAACCCATTCAACCACTGGGTAAATGCTTAGAAGAAATCAATGCATGGATGTGCCAAAATTTTCTTCAATGGGATCAAAACAAAACTGAAGTAATTTTTTTGGACCAAAGGAAGAGTGTGTTTAAAAGTTAGCACACAGCTTCAGTTAATACAACTAGAAACCACCAGTCAAGGTCGAAACCAGGGTGTAGTGATGGACTCAGACCTGAACCTTCAGAGGCACATAAAGATAGTAACAAGGTCGGCCTTCTATCACCTAAAGAACATCTCCAGGATTAAATCATTAATGTCTCAGCAGGACCTTGAAAAAACGAATTCATGCGTTCATCTTTAGTAGAACTGATTACTGCATCGGTGTCTTTACAGGTCTGCCTAAAAAGTCGATCAGACAGAGAACGCTGCTGCCCGCGTCCTCACTAGAACTAAGAAAGTGGAGCACATCACCCCAGTTCTAAAGTCCCTACACTGGCTCCCTGTAGCTCAGAGAATAGACTTCAAAATACTTCTTTTGTCTATTAATAACTGAATGGCTTAGCACCAAAATACATTACAGACTTGTCAGTGTATCAACCACCCAGACCTCATGGCTCAAATCTACTCTACCCAGGACCAGAACCAAACATGGAGAAGCAGCTTTTAGTTCTTATGCTCCACTGATCTGGAATAAACTCCCAGAAAACTGTAAAAGTGCTGAAACTCTAAGTTGCTCTAAATCAAGATTGAAAACCTATTTGTTTAGAGTGGCCTTTGACTGGGCTATCTAAACATTATTAAAGTTTTCAGTCCAACGTTCCTTTCCTTTTCCTATCAATCATTTCATTAATTTTTCTTTTTAATTAGTTTTTATCATCTTAATTATTAATTTTTATCTTCTTACATTTTTGTTGTTCGTTATGCCACTGTAATGTACTTTTACTTTTGTCACTTTCTTTTTTTCATGTACAGCATTTTTAATTGTCTTGGTACTGAAATGTGCTATATAAATGAACTTGCCTTACCTTGCCTTTCCTTTTCACTACAATTACAGCCACTTGTCTTTGGCAGTATTGTTTCCACCAGCCCCCTACAGACTGAAGGTTTTGGACATTCTTCTTTGTGATATAGCTATAGCTCTGTCAGACTGAATAGAGAATGACTATGAAAAGTTTTGGACTATGACTATGAGAATTTGGATTTAAGCCCGGCTAGGCCAGTCTTTCTGTCTGCTATGATCTAAACCAGAGATGGCCAACTCCAGTCCTCAAGCACCAGTGTTCTGCATGTATTAGATGTTTCACTGGTCCAACACACCTGAATTAAGAACTTGAACTTAGAACTTGATGTGCTGAGGAGGTATATAAAACCTTCTGGACACATACTCTTCAGGACTGGGGTTGGCCACCCCTGATTGAAACCATTCCTCCGTATCTCTGGCTGTTTGTTTTAGGTCACTGTCCCGCTGAAAGGTGAGCCTCCACTGCGGTACTGAACCTTCTGCAGCCTCTATCAAGCTTCCTTCCTGGATTATCCTGTATTTAGCTCCACCCACCTTCACATCAACTCTGAGCAGCTTCACTGACCCAGCTGAAGAATAGCATCCCTACAGTGCTAGTCTTCAGCCACATATAGCATTTTGCACAAAGTCATAAAAGTTCACTTTTGGTCTCATTTGACCGGAGCAGCTCATTCCACGTTTACTGTGTCTCCTACATGGCTTGTTGCAAACTTGTCCAGAATGCACCTCACGGTGTGTGCACATTACCCGTTTAATATTCTTTACTCTGGCTTCTTGTTTGTTTTAGAATAGATTTCCAACTTTTACTCTTCATTTTTTAAATCTCTTAACAGCCTTGTACCTTATTTATCTGAACTTTTCAGTGTTTGTGTCCATGGCATGTCCTTGAGGCCATCCAGTCAGCTTTTACTGGATGTTCCTGGGACTAAACTGAAATGCTGGGGTTAACGAGCCTTTTCAGTGATGGCACCCACTCTGTGGTACCCGCTTTCTTTGGATCGTCATGCAATCTCCGAACCGGGCCTTTTTAAAAGCAAATGAAAGATACACTTCAGAAAGGCTTTAATTGTTGGCACATTTCTTTTTAACTATTATTTTGCATTATGTGATCTTTTTTAGTGTTTTTCAGATTTTTTTTTGTTAACAGCTTATCTGGATGTTTTAAAGCACTTTATAAATCAAATGAATGAACAAATGAGACTTTTTAATATCTTGCTTTCATTTCATCCACACACCTAGAGACAGGCTTGTATTTCATGGTTCATCCCTTATTTAAAGTTAATCATCAAAGCTTGAGCTTTGTTTTTAATTTACACAACCAAATAAAATCACGAAATCAAGAAATACTTTGACATATTGACTGACATTAACACACTTTAAGATAGAGTGATACAATTGTAAGATTGAACAGGCCATTAGTGTGGGATAGGAGTGTCATTTTAGGGTCACGTAATGAGTTTTTTTAAGGTGTGTGAAAAATGTAAATGAATATTTGTGAAGTTGCTTCTTATACAACCTATAATTTACTGTGCAGGTCCAGTGGCACGAACACAAATGGATTCAGTTCTCAAAGAACTGGCCCATTCTAATGCAATTCAAAGGCTCTGACAGACAGTGATCCAGTCACCATCCTTCCCAAAGTCAGCAGAGACCAGGTGGATATTTAATGGATAATGGTTTATTATCAATAACAGTTTGATTTGGTTCACACAAGAGACAATTACATAAAATATACTCCATTCAAAAAAAGAAAAGAGTGCAAAATAATAAATAACAAAAGGAAGAAATCAGCAAACAAATGATAAAAAAGATTTGTAAAAGTGAGAGTTGGGTGGTTCTTTATTCAGTACAAACCTTTATAGATAACATGCACAGGGCTGTAAAGACACAAATTTATAGAAATTGTGTTCTCAGATAGGCACCACAATTGTAACTGTAGATGTGTTACTGTGTTCACTAAGACAGCTCATTCATCTGGATGTTGAATTCATACGTTTGTTCCACTCTGGAATGTATCATCTGTTGGCTAATCGGAACCCGTTTAATTTAATTTTTCTGACTTGGCCTGAGGTCATCATCTCGCTGATTTTCCAAAAACACAGACTGTTCTATACATCGACTCAACTGATAAAAATACTAACTGCTGCAATTGTCTAAATGCCACAACAGTTTGTTAAAATAGATTGAAAAGCTAAATAAACAAGCTTTTCACCAAAGGCACCTTAACAAGAGTGTGCAAGCAACTGGTCTATGGTAATACCATTACAGACACCCGGTCATCCACTGTGCTCATATTTCTAGATGAAGAGGAAAGAAGTGTGTGGTATGTGTACAATAAAAGCTCAAAGTCGTCCTGGCGAATGAGGAGTTGTGGAAATGGCATTTGACTCGAACATATTCAGTTAAAACAGGCTGCTTAGTGGCCGCTGCTGTAGCAGCTGAAAACATATGCAGTTAAATCAGCAAGGCATGTCCTTTACTGCTAAAAAAAATCCCAAATCAAACAGAGCAAGGTTCAGCTTTAGAGCTTTATGTGGAAATCATTGTATCATTGACTTTTGTTCTCAGAGTCACGAGTCGGTGCCCTGCGTCCACTGATGAGGCTACATCTTCCTCCTCCTCCACAGGGAGTTACTCCTTGGCCTGTGGGTCAGTTGTGGAAGTCACCTCCCCCTGCTCCACCACCTCACCAGTGGGAGACTGGAAGCCACTGTCGTTATGTCGGAGTACAGGGTTCTCTGGTTTTGATTCCTTAGTTTCCTCAGGTTGAGTTGGAACTGGAACTCCCTCATCCGACTTGTCCTGGTTGAAGGGTGGCAGCTCCTTCGACACTGGCTGGTTGTTTTCTCTCTTTTCCTCCTCCTGTGCGTTAACCGAAGCTCCCTCTGCAGCTGATTCAGTCTTCAGTGGCACATCTTGGTCACATGGGGCATCTGCTTTTGCCTCATCTTCCTTCAGGTTTGAACCAATGGACATTTCTGGAGGGTTTTCTGAGATGGTTTGTGTAACCTTAGATAATGTTTCCTCTGAAGGAGGAAAGAGTGGCAAACCCATCACTGACTCCTTTTGGTTGAAGAGTGCCTCCCCCTCAGCCACTGCTTTGCTTACTTCATTAAGCTCCTCGTTTATGACTGAAACACCATCTACAGCAGAGTTAAATGCAGCAGTGTCTTTACAAAAATCCTCTGGTTTGGCTTTCTCGTCCTCTATAACAGAACCACTGGACAAGTCTGAAGGGTTTTCTGGAGTTGTTTTTGTGCCTTCTGATAATATTTCCTCAGGATATGGTGGAGATGAAAGCATCTCGACTGACTCCTTGTTTGGGGATGGCTCATCTTCAGTCACAGGCTGGATGTTTTCTCTCTTTTCCTTCTCTGCATGACGTAAGGCATCTTCCACAGCTGATTGAACCTTCACTGGGTCCTTTTCCTTACTCAGCTCCTCTGGGTTGGCTTCCTCTTTCTTTAGGGGAGAACCATTGGATGACTCTGGAGGGCTCTCTGACACATTGGACACTGGAGATCTGGTCTGTTCAGAGACTGCTTCACCATCGGCTTTCTCCTCCCCAGCTCCATCAGTCTCCTCCAGGATTACATCAATGGTAGGTGCCTCCTTGAACAACTCACTGGAGCCTTCCACTTGGATCATTGACACCACCTGCTTTACCCTTCTCCGCTTCTGGGAATCTGCCCATTTACCATCAACCTCCTCAAGTTCTTCTTCTTCACCCTGCTTTCCTCCATACTTCTCTGCCCAGTCAATGGACGGGTTTTCTCCCAACAGGTGGAGGCTGGGGTCACTGTTGCTTAGGACAATGCTGTCCCTGTACAGGTTGTGTCTCCTCTGGACTGCTGCCTCCTTCACAGCTAGAAAACAAAGAGACAAAAGGTTGAGGCTGAGCATCTAGAAGTTGATTTAAATCAACATTAATGGAACTAAGATTTAAAACTATTTCTGTTTCTTAGTAACAAGAAAATATCTCGGTGGTGTATCCTAGTTTCTCCCCATGGCATTCCAAATAAAACTTACAGATAAAGGTATATCACACAAAAATATTTAACCAACTGGCAATGGCTAAGGGGCTCATATTCACAGGTTATGTCAGATGTAACCTAACCACCAGTCAGTCTAGTTTTCTCTGCATGCAGGGTTAAATGTTTATAGTGTATGCAGGCTTGTAATTATGAAAATGTAACAACCTTCACTACACCTGTAGGATGTTTAAGCAGCTGTTCTAGGATCACTTTTCTCAGTTTATTTTAATGCAGCTTTTACTTTTGCCTCCTTAGCTGATCATGAATCCATGTATGACAAGCTTCCTTTAAAAACGTCTGAATGCTTAGTGGCTAGATTAATTATAATCCTAAAATTTTGAATCATCATCAGCAAGTGTACTTTCAATGGGTGGAAGCGGAAACTTTGTCTAATGCATGTTTGTATTATAAATAATGACTGCCTTCCCCCTGTGCCTCTGAATTTGTGTTAGAATTGTTCCTATAGTCATCTTTCCAGCAACACTTTGTTGCAACTTAATTCATCATTTAATATCACCTCCTTTCAATTATCCACAGTCCATGACTGCCCCTTTTTAGCTTTGTGGCTAAAGGAAACTTTTGGCTTTTCTGAATGAAATTCCATTGCACTTAACCATTGACAGTCGCTGACTCCTGTCTGACAGAATCCATTTTATACTAGGGATAAATCGTCTTTGTGCATCAAACTTCCACAGGGATGTTATGCTTATAATACTCAGATATATTTATTCATGAATCATATCTTCATGACATAAAGCACAGGTGTTCTGCAATTAGACCCAGAGAAGACAGAGTTTCTCGCTTTTGGACCACAGCATCTGAAGAACAAACTGTATAGCTCATCAAAATTTACTAATGTTAAGAACCCTGGTGTTTTCTCTGACTACGATGTGTCTTTTAAAACCCATAATAAACAGGTTTATTATTTTAAACAAGTCCTTCCTCTGCACAATAATACCAAAATTAGCAACATGTTGTCCCGGAGCAGAAAAATGAATAACTTTAACTGTTACTTCTAAGCTTGACAATGCTAGGGTCTATTTAGGACCAGGTCCATTTTTTTTAACCTTTTGATAAAGCTTATAATTAACTTTTTACCAATTTGCATTTTATGATTGACCAAACATAAAACAGCCAACACGTTTTGATGCACACCGAGTTGAATAAGCTTCCCTAAAGATATTCCTTTTCAGCTGACAGCTTCTCCTACTGGGGCCATTTATCTGACAGCTTTCTCTTTACCTGAATCCTTATTTACATAACAGAGATAGGTTTCAGAAGTATAAATAAATTATGGCATTGTTTATTTTCTGAACAATGTTGATCTGAAAATGTGCCATTATTTCAGGTGTTTTGTTTCATTTTTAGGCCCGTTTGTGAAGATAGAACGTTCATCTGGTAATTAGGTTCTGGGGCATATTTGATTTTATTTCCTTCAGTAAACATCAGAAACAGATTAATGAACATCGTTCAAAAGTGACTGCTGACGGACTTTTGCTCAGGGTTGTAGTTAGCAGTAAGGAATGCAATATGACATGTTTTATTTGAAACCAGACGCTGGGTTCTAAGTTTAGAAAATTCACTGGAACAACCCCTGAGGTCTGATTTTCCAAGTCACTGACATCTCTATGCAAATAATGACCTTAAAATCCAAAATAGTCCACTTGCCAATAAAAGCAAGTACTAGCTGCACAACGAATCTGGTAATTTTCATTTGTGATCATATTACATCAGTCACACACAGTACCGTAAACAAATCTACAACCTGCTTGCAAATGCAATGTTTTAGTCCATATTGCCAAAGGAAGTTAACCTGGTCACTGAGAAGAACAGCTGGCTAATCCCATTGGTTGGAAAACAGCCTTTAAATGTGTGGAGTGAAGTGGTACAGTATAATATGACCACTACAGTGTCCTACATCCAAATAGGTCGACCATAGTGGCAATTTCTTTTTAAAGCTTGGAAGTTTTTAGTGATGTTTTCTTAACATAAATCTGATCATATGAGGAAGGCTTTCCTTCCTTTGAAAGCTGAGATCAGGTAAAGTTTTAAGATTAGCCACCAGAACCAGTCATAGCCAAGATATGCTATTATAATCTGTACCAGCTGTATGAGAGTAATGTGAATCCAAAAACAGAAAAAAACACTTTAAAACACTGACCCATCATGATGTCTTTCATGACTGAGTGCAGAACCACTTCTTCAAAGATGTTCTCCACCAGGATAAATCGGGAAAAGTCCTCAAAGATCAGCTCCTGGAAGCGGGGAAGCTCCTGGTGTTCACAACAAGAAAAGTCAGAACTTTTTCACATCTAAAGTCCTGATTACTGATTATAAAAATGGGACATCTTTTCAAAACACACCCTGCATCACTATGTGCCCCTCTCAGGTAAATGTAAAACGAAATAGACTCACTGGGGCACAGGACGGGCTGAGCTGCTTCAGCATGTAGGGGATGAAGATCTGGAGGAGTGCCTCACGGAAGAAACGCTTCCTCACTGTACTGCTGTCATAGTCAAATTTCTGAAGAGAACAAGCACAGAAGAAACAAGAAAAGCTTAACAGTACGGCAGGGACATTCCTTATTCACCTTTCAGAGTGAGCACCAGGCTTTAGAAGTCTGCTTTTGAGAAGGAAGGTTCCATCTGTGTGATTATCGGCTGTCTTGGACAAAATCTTTTAGCATGAGTGTAATGTAAGAAACATTTGGTCATGAGCTTGCCACAGACAGACTCATTGAAGACCGGTCCAGTATTCTCATGACTAAAGGCCCAACTAAACCTGTGGGAAATATCAAGCAGAGTCCAAACATTTCTGGAAAACCTGTGCACTGAGACTTCTGCTGTGACAGGTGTCTTATTGTAACCTCGTGTTTTCCCCATTCATGAGCATGTCCACAACTGTATATTTTTTCCTCATCTTCATCGCTCTGCTTTCAGTCTGACTGCCAATTAAAACCGGTCTTCCAGTCATTGTGGGACTATCTGTTACATGTCTGACTTGATTCTGTTTCATTGTACAATGTGACATGGTGTAAAGTGCTTACATAAGTGAGCTTGCACACTGGTTTGTTTTCATATGTCCACTGAGACTTTTGAAAATTGCAGTTTCTGCCGGGCCTTAAACCTGAAAGGCATCATTGTTCTGTGTTAAAAGGTAAAGTTGTAAACAAACTAGCTGGCTGTATTATGTTCAGTCATATTTGACTGAACATTCCAAGCTTCTACATTTAACAGGGAAAACATCAGGTTTGACCTTAGCCTTGCAGCCTGCAACCTGTGTGATAAAGTGCCATAAAAACACCCAGAAATACCAATGTTTTGTTTGTCACAAATGCAAACAGGCCATTACATTGGAAGCTTTTCACCTATCATCTATTAAGCTGAATACATAATTAATTACTTCTTTTGAAGATACAGCAGAACAGTGCTTCAGTCTACCGCGTATTCCTCAATAGCCAACAGCTGCTGTGATGTTATGTCAAAAACTCAAAAAGGTAAGGCGGGTAAGGCTCAGGGTTAGGGTTGTACTAGTAATGGTTAGGTTTAGGGGTAGGGTCAGGGTCAGGGTTAAGCCATAAAAAGGGTTGAAAATGAATATATATCAATGGAAGTCAACAAGAGTCAATGCAAGGTCCTCAAACATATAATAAGACAAGAGTGCCTGTGTGTGTGCGTGTGTGTGTGTGTGTGTGTGTGTGTGTGTGTGTGTGCGTGTGTGTGTGTGCGTGTGTGTGTGATGCACCTTAATGACTCTGTCCTGACAACGTTGGATGGTCTTGCAGAGATCCTCAACACCCTGAGATTCCAGACTCTGGTGAAGGATCTGTTCAAATGTATACACTGCATCGTCCATTTGCTGAGGATAAGCATAAGTGATAAGAAAGACATCTTCATCTCAGTGACATTCACTGTTTTTGCTCTGGTAAAAGGCAAAAGAAATGTGAGTTATTTGGCACCAATGTTTAATCTAAAGTTTAGGCACATGTTCTTATGAGTTCAAACAAGGAGAACAAAAGACAAATCATTAACTTGATGGCCTCGAGTCAAACAGCTCTCACACACTGACCTCATCTTACCCTAACCCCTTCACCCGCCAACACACTGACATCAGTGTCCAAGTTTCCTGTAAATACCTCCTCAATGCTCCCCAGTGTGCTGAAACTATTGTTATGAATATTACTCCAAAAAACTTTAAACCTTTAGAGTGCAAAATAGTCATTAAATTTAAGTCAGTAGGGGAGAACGGGGTTGGTTGTCACAGTTGCTCCATCTTGTCCCCTAGAGGATGCTGTTGCAAATATTTTCCTGTGTAAATTTTCTAAATTGTTGTCAACAACTAGCTAAATTGTCATTTCAGCAGTTCAACACTTAACATCGAGGTGAGGCAACTTATTGCATTTTTCTCAAAATGTAACTTTTCATTTTTTCAGTTTTTACTTTTTTATGGTCTTTACACAATAGATTTTAAATTAAACACTTATTACCATTTTTACCATATTTTAAAGTACAAAGTGTGAGCTATACTTACAATTATTTTTTTCCCCCAGACTGAAGCATCTACTTGCTAGCACAACTGCTAGCAAAAAAAATCATTATGGGGATGGTTGTCACATACTCTTCCGCTGTTTGCATATATCTGTACAGTGTAAAATATATCATCCTCAGATGAAAATGAATGTCTATGTTTGGTGTGTGTGGAGCCCTTCTCAAACAGCTGCCCAACGAGACATGGGTCCAGTGCATACAGTGCAAGAAGTGGGCACACCAAGACTGTACACCAGGGCAGTCACCGTATATTTGTTAAAACTGTGACTCAGAAAGTGAGTAGATAAAATAATAGAGATTTGGGTAAATCCATTTGCCTTCTGTTGTAAAAACCTTGATTCTGTATTTTTTTATACAGATTTTTGTCAATTAGCCTTTATGTTCTGTCAGTTCATGGCATATGAGATGCTGTTGCCTTTATAAGACGTTGTTTCAAATAATGTATGAAATTAAACATCATAATTCAAATATTTTATTTAAAAATAATATTTTTCAGAACCCTTCTTCTAATTTTTTTTGTCATTGAAATACAATTGGGACAACCAACCCCTTCTTATGTGACAACCAACCCCACAACGGGGATGGTTGTCACAAATGCATAAGTTGTGTTTGGTGGCAAGTATCTTTTGAACTAATGTGCCTTGAGAAGGATAAGGTTACTCTATTTCGACCAGACACTTTAGGCTTCCATTACACATTGAAATGGGATTGGCTAAGCATAGCATTGTTTTGGAATTTAAATGAAAGTAAAAAGTGTGACAACCAACCACTTTCTCCCCTACATTACAATCCCTTCAATATTGAAATAACAAATTGGAGAATGGACTCTAAACTAAATCTGTTTGTTTCGGAGGTCAAGCATTTGGCTGTATAAAATGTGTGACAGTATAACAAAAAGTGCTTTAAATTTTTTAAAGTACTAGACCGTAAGGACACATTTTATTATTACTGAATATTTCCACCTTCAATCTTAGAAATACAACTGAGTAATAGAACCATTGTACAACAAAGAAAAAAAAATATGTAGCCACAGAGGAGTAAAAAAAAAACCCACATTTCACATAATTACAAGAAAAAAATTCATATATTTGTAAGAAAAGAAAGGATAATTTTCCATGATCAAAGGCACACATTTACAATATAAAAATTAGGATATTCTCTGAAAAAGAAAATCAATTTTCTGAGAATATAAAGTCAGACATTTGCAACAAGAAGTGACAGAAGTCCTCTAAGGTTTAAGTGGTAAATTTATGAGATGTGCATCTGGATATTTTCTAAAGTGTACATGGTAGACTTTTCAACTTCAGAAAATATGGAAACGTATGCCTCGTTTTTTTCTCTTGATCTACACTAGCCCTAACACCCTGTATTAGTAGAAGTGCAGGTAAGGAAAAAGGTGTCTATTTAGCTTCAATGTGCCAACCTGCAAACTAGGTGGCAGTAAATCTTATGATACTCCTTCAATATTCACATATGAACAGTGATTTAAAAACAATGATGTAAATCAGACTGTTACCTTTCTCATGAGGATCTGGGCCCTTTGAACAAACACTGAGGGGCTGGAGACATCAAACCGCTGCTGCAGACCCTCCAGACTCAGCTGCTCCACCTTTTCATAGCAGCTCTGCATCTTTACTGGGTGGAAGGCCAACAAGGAGATCTTCTCCATGTGCTGAGAATAAAAAGAGGAGGACGAATTAGATTAGATGTTTGTGGAAGAAATATTAGGACAACTGCCATGATTATAAAAACAGATAGTTATGCAAACCAAAACAAAAAAACAAACAAAAAAAAACAAAACAAAAGTAAAAATAATAAAAGATTTAAAAAAAGAAACATCGGGCACATCCCTGCACCTTTGGGTCGGTGAAAAGTCTCTGACTGTTGTGTTTCGGCCAAAGGGACAAGCAGCAGTGTGGAGTACCCAGCCTTCTTTGTTTCCCTGTCAGAGTTGCCGGACGATGCCCCCTCGGGCACTCCGCCATTCTGCTGGGGGACTTCAACACCTACGTAGGAAATGACAGTGACACCTGGAGGGATGTGATTGGGAGGAATGGCCTCTCTGATCTGAACCTGAGTGGTGTTTCAGTATTGTGCCAGTCACAGATTGTTCATAGCGAAGACCATGTTCGAACATAAGGGTGTTCTTCAGTGCATTTGGCACCAGGACACCCTAGACTGGAAGTCGATGATCGACCTTGTAGTCCTGTCCTCAGAACTTTAGGCCGCATGTCTTGAACACTAGGGTGAAGAGAGTGGTTGAGCTGTCCACCGATCACCACCTGGCGAGTTAAATACACTGGAAGAGGGGAAAGCCGGCCAGACTTGGCAGGCCCAAGCATATAGTGAAGGTATTCTGGGAAAATTAGGACGGAGTCCTCTGTCAGGGACCCACTCAACTCCCACCTGCGGGAGAGCTTTTCCCAAATCCCGGGGCAGGCTGGAGACATAGAGTCCGAGTGTGGACCATGTTCTCCACCTCTATTGTCAATGTGGCTGCCAGTAACTGTGGCCCTAAGCTCTGCAGTGCCTGTAGTGGCGGCAATCCCCAAACCAGGTGGTGGACACTGGCAGCAAGGGATGCCATTAAATATGTGGAGTTAGAAGAGGAGGAAAAGAGGAAAAGAGTCTTATCAGGCCTGGCTGGCTTGTGAGACTCCCGAGGCATCTGACGGGTACAAAGAGGCCAAGTGTGTCGTAGCCCGGGCAGTAGCAAAGGCAAAAACTCAGACATGGGAGGAGTTCGGTCAGCCTTGATCAAAACTGGCAAACTGTCCAGCGCCTCAGGAGAGGGAAGCAGTGCTTCGACAACACTTTCTACATTGGGGTAGGGAGATGCCGGCCTCTATGGGGGACACTATCCGTCAGTGGAAGGAGTACTTCAAGGATCTCCTCAATTCTGCCGTCATGCCCTGGTGGAAGCAGAGACAGAGGAGTTGGACTCATTCATCACCCACGCTGAAGTCACTGAGGTGGTCAAAATGCTTTGCAGTGGCAAGGCTACAGGGGTGATGAGATCAGTCCGGAGTACTTTTAAGTCTCTTGATGTTGTGGGGCTCTTGTGGATGATATGGAACACTGGACCAGCTCTCCACCCTCTATAGGGTGCTCGAGGGTCCATGGGAGTTGGCACAACTGGCTTATATGTATTTTGTCGACCTGGAGAAGGCATTTGACCGTGTCCCTGGTGGTGCTCTGTGAGCAGAGCAGGAGTTTGGTTCACATTGCCGGCATAAAGTTGAAAATGTTCATGGTGCATTTTGGAGTTTGGCAGGGCTGCCCTTTATCACAGGTCCTGTTCATAACTTTCATGGACAGGATTTCTAGCCGTGGCCAAGGACTGAAGGGCTCTGGTTTTGGGACCCGTGGATTTCGTAGATGATGTGGTTCTGCTGGCATCCTCTAGCCAAGACCTACAGCATGCACTGGGGCAGTTCACAGCTGACTGCAAAGTGGTGGGGATGAGGATCAGCTTCTCCAGGTCATGGTTCTCGACCCGAAAGGGTTGGAGATGACTTTCTGCGTCAAGTGGAGGAATTCAGGTATCTCTGAGTCTTGTTCACGAGTCAGGGGAGAATGGAGCAAGAGATCGAGAGACGGACTGTTCCCGCCGCTACAGTAATGAGGACACTGTGCCGGTCCATGGTGGTGAAGAGCGGGCTTAGCTAAGCTCGTGACAGAAGTACAACCTTCTGATTCTCTAGCTTACCTGTGCTACAGTCTCCTTGGTACCATTATTAAGGCTGTTCTTGCTCATGTCCACCAGCTCCCTGAAGAAAACATCACGGACCTCAAAAAAGCCTCGGCTGGTGGGCTCCATCAGGGCATCTAAAATGGAGCTGATGTATGGCTGGATGCTCACCTTGAGTAACTTCTCAGCCTTGGGAAGAACCACAGCTACAAGGGAGCATAGAAAATTTCAGTAATAGAAAGTTTAAATCAGCTTCAGTAAAAAAAAGGCTTGATAAAAATTACATGACAATCAAAGCAATCCTTCAGTTTAGAGAAAATCAACAGCTTGGGTTCAAGTCCAGTCTAAATACACTGGCTAAGAATTATTTGTCCTAATTAACTTTGTCTTTGTGTGAGTTCTAACCATTTCCCCAAGGTTCAGTTAGATGGCCAACACAAATCACTAGATATTGCACCTGACTGTGGAAAAGGTATAAGCTTGGACGTGAGTGAAACACTGAGGTGTGACCTTGAGAATAGTTATGACAACAATTATGTCAGTTTGATAAAGTCATACAAAAAACAAATACTGCTGCCGAAGTGGGTTCTACAAGCTATTCAATTATGGAGCAGGCCTAGTTTATCACACACTTGTTCTGCCTTTATGTTTAGTTTTGTTTAACTAAACAATGTGTAATAAGCTACAGTGCTATGAAAAACTAATTCTTCTGTTTTTACTTTTTGGTCACACTTTAATTTTATTATAAACAATAACCTGAGTAAATACAATGTGCAGATTTTAAAGAATTTTATTCATTAAATGAAAAAATCTATCCAAAACAACCTGACTTTATGTGACAATATATTCCCCCTCCCCTTGTGAAATCAGAAATTAAATAGGAGTAAACATAAAATAGTGGTGAACCTCACAAGAGTGGCCGGCCTACCAAGATTACTCCAAAAGCACATTGACAACTCATCATGGAGGTCACAGAACCAAGAACAACAAGCCTCACTTGCTTGAGGTAAGTGTTCAGGATTCAGCAATAATAAAGAGACTGGGCAAAAATGGTATCTATTGAAGAGCTTTAAGGCCAAACCACTGCTGACCAAAAAGAAACCAAATGCCCATCTCACATTTACCAAAAACAAAACAAAAAATGATCCAAGAGTTTTGGCAAAATATTCTTTAGACTGATGGGACAAATAGGAACTGTGCCATTCCATGTGGCATAACAGGATTTCAGAAAAGAACATCATACAACCAGTCAAGCATGGTGGTGGTAGTATGATGGTCTATGGTTGCTTTGCCGTTTCAAGACCTGGACAACTTGCTGTAACTGAAGGAGTCATGAAATCTGCTCTCAAACAGAAAATTCTGGAGGAGAATGCTCAGCTGATAGTTTATGATATATTTGCTGACGAGCAAGCTTGGCTTATTCAGCGGGACAAAGTATACCAGCAAGTCCACAGTGCAAGTGGCTCAAAAACAAAATAAAGGCTTTGGAGTGATCTAGTAAACATCTGGACCAAAGTCTGATTGAGATGCTGTGGCATGGGCCAAAATTTCTTCAGAGCGATGTAATACTTAGTCATGTTAGATGGCAGTTGTGTAGCACAACCAGTTATTAGGCACACTTGTTCACAGCACTTTTCGTTTGAGGTTGAAATAAACCTGATGAAACATGTTTATTATAATGCATAGGTTTCATCTATGAACTCTTACTGTATCAGAGAGAAACTAAACATTTCCATGTATGTTTGTTCTTCATATCCTAATCTACCTTTGACTTTCATTTGGTTTGTTACATTATAGTCTACTTGCTTGATCTCTTCAGTGAAATAATAGTGTGAAGAATGTGGATAACCTGATTTTTCTATCGCACCGGGATCACAGGTCTGTCTTCTTCTTTGAAGAAAGCTGCATAATATGAGCTACAACAGCATTTAAGTTCACTTTGGGATTAATAAAGTAGTTTTGATTTTGAAATTGAATTGAATTTTGTGCGACTTATCACAGAATATCAGTCACAAACACTGTTATGGCTCCGCTAACAACTAAATAATAACAGAAAAACTTGTTAAAGAAATTTTTGTTGTGGCATTTTATGTAGCAGCTTTTCAGACAATTTTGTCAACATCAACACCCCATAAATTTAAACAGTTGACGGCAGCAGGCTTTTTAAAATTGCAAGTATGTTCTGAAGTCCATTACCCCCCCTCCTTAGTTACACAGTCTGTATACGAATGTAGCAGCTCCATAGCATAATGTTAAGATAGGCATGAAAGGAGTTTCTCAGGTTTATTATGCAACTATCCATGAATATAAATCGGAGCAGAGATCTCAGCATAAGAGCTGACAGGCCCTGTGTGCTCTTTTCACATCACCAGAACAAAAACAATCCTTAATATGTTTAAACTAAAAGCAATTACTGAACTTCAGATATCAGGATTAGATCAGAACTCAAACATTGGAAAGTCTTTAACATCAGTTCATTTCATACAATCTTTTCTGATGTTTAAAATGACAGCCACAGAAACATATAAATATATATATAGACATATAGATATTGATTAGTCCAGTAAAAGGAACAGGCCGATGTTGCTAACCTTTAATCTTGTTGGTGACATGCTCCTTGGATGTGATGATCTGATCCATATCTGTTCGTATGGAAGCTTCCAGGTTGGAGCGGGCTGCTTCACATTTGTGCACCGCAGTCTCATACTGGGTCTGACACTGGCTCTGCACCATACCGTACACTGCGTCCGTTATCTGCACACAGAACACACACAGCTGATGTGGCTGAACACCTGTTGCATCTGTCTTGGTTTTAACTTGGCTTAAATTGCTCCAGACCCTCTCATAAGAAGCTTTTATTCCATATAAACACAGAACCTCCAGTTAGGCATATAACTACAGGTGCATCTAAAAAAAAATAGAATATTGAGCAAGTTTTACATTTTTTGTCATTCATTTCAGAAATTGAGACATATTTTATAGATTCATAACACATTGAAATATTTCAATATTTTTGATTATGGTTTACAGATAATGGTATACAAATAAACTCATAATTCAGTGTCTCAGAAATTTTGAATATGACATACATACATATACACATACACACACACACACACACACACACACACACACACACGGTTTTCTTACAGATAATGGTATAGAAATAAACTCAAAATTCAGTGTCTCAGAAATTTTGAATATGACATACATACATACATACATACATACGTACATACAGGGGTTGGACAATGAAACTGAAACACCTGGTTTTAGACCACAATAATTTATTAGTATGGTGTAGGGCCTCCTTTTGCGGCCAATACAGCGTCAATTCGTCTTGGGAATGACATATACAAGTCCTTCACAGTGGTCAGAGGAATTTTAAGTCATTCTTGAAGGATAGTGGCCAGGTCACTACGTGATACTGGTGGAGGAAAACGTTTCCTGACTCGCTTCTCCAAAACACCCCAAAGTGGCTCAATAATATTTAGATAACTTGTTTTGGACATGCTAAATAATAATTTCTGATTATTGTATTATTATTATTATTAATAATAATAATAAAATAATCAACAATAACTGTCGGTATCTAAATGTACTTTTGCAACAAGGAAGTATTTTTACCTGCTGAGCCTTGATCCGTTTAGCAACAGCAACAACAACCTTTTCTTTAGCCATCTTTTTCCATCAGATGCTCTGAACAGCGTGGCTATAGCATCTGCTTCAACATTCTCCTTCGTCTGTAAAATATCCCAACCTCTGACATAATTTCTCTTGTGAATTCAGAGGTTTCTTGTTCGAAGCAGTTTGCCGAGACATCCTCCAATCACAACTGCCTGTGCTTGGTGGGACCAGCCCATCTGTTCATCCTCAGTTTTCCAGTTCTGATCCAGGCAGCTCTGATCCTCTTCACTTCAGGAACGTAGTGTAGACCAACGGCTGTTGTAGTCTTGCTGCCACCACCAGCAATGCACCGTTTCTCAATATAAATACTGTTTTTAATGCAACTTGGCTTCTACCTGAACCGTCTATCCTTGACGCTTAAACAATGAACGACCACAGACTTCCCCCTTTGACATCATTTCTGGGCGACTTTGGACTTGCAAAATTTAACCACGAAATCTGCCTATTTTGTGTCACAATTGTCTTTTATCACGTCTTTAATCCTAGTATCATGTCAATTACTGCCCAATTCCTTCAATATCAAGAGGTTTTCTTTCAATTTCTGCATTTGTGGGAAAAGCGTGTCACATGCACCTTAAAATTACAAACAAATTAAAGCTTAAAATATTTCACTCGATGTGTGAGGAATCTATATAATAGATGACTTTTACTTCTCAAATGAGTGACAAAATATTCAACTGTTTCACAATATTCAATTTTTTTTAATATGTACCTGTGTAATTTGAAGTCATTGGCCACTTTATTACTTACATCTGGAAAATTGCAGAGAATCAGCCAATCACATACCATCAACTGAAGGCATTTAGGTATCTAAATGTGGTAAAGACGACTTGAAGTTGAGAACGAGCATCAGAATAAGGTAGAAATCAGAATTAAGTGACTTTGAGCATATCAGGGTTGTTGGTGCCAGACGGGCTGGACTAGGTATTTCAGAGACCACTGATCTACTGGGATTTTCACACACAACGATCTCCCTGGTTAACAGAGATGGGGCCAAAAGAGAAAATATCCAGTAAGCATTAGCTGTGTGGATGAAAATAGCTTGTTGGTGTCAGATGTCAAAGCAGAATCGGAAGACCAGTTTGAGATGACTGAAAGGCAACAGTAACTTAAATAACCACATTAAGTAACCAAAGAAAGAGTGCCACATCTGAACACACATGTTGTCGAACCTTAAAGCATCTGGGCTACAGCAGCAGATTGCCACACCTGGCGCCACTTCTGTCAGCTAAGAACAGGAAATTAAGGCTACAAAGGCTCACCAAACCAGACATTTCCAGATTGGGAAAACTTAGCTTGGTCCTGATGATTCATTCAGATGGCAAGGTCAGAATTTGGCATGAACAACAAACGCATGGGTTCATCTGACCTTGTTTCAGTAATTCAGGGTGGTGGTGGTAATGGTGATGGATACATCCAGCTGGATAATGCACCATGTCACAAAGCTCAAATCATCTAAAGCTGGTTTATGGAACATGACAATGAATTCACTGGAATCCAGTGGCCTCCACAATCACCAGATCTCAATCCAATAAAGCACCTTTTGGATGTGGTGGAACAGGAGATTTGTATCATGAATGTACATCCAACAAATGTGCAGAAACTGTGTGATTCATGTCAACATGGACACAAAGTTCTGAGGAATGCTCCTGACACCTTGTTGAATCTATGCTAAAGGGGGCTCAACGTGTTCTTGCAAGGTCTACCTAATAAAGTGGCCGGTGAGTGTACATTCCTAATCATTAACTAAGAATTATTTCTATACTATAAAGCATATCAAATACAGATAATAAAAACAAGACAAATTAGTAGAAAAAAATAAGAAAAAGAGACATATGATTAAGAATAAGGAAGAAAAATAAGAGGTTGAAGAGGTTGACAGACAAAGATAAAGATGATAAAGGAGATGGAGATGAAGAACTGACAATGAAGAAGAAAGCTGCCTTTTGTTATGTAATAGATTACATTTAGATAACTATTGCAAATTTATAACATTTCTTATTTTTGAAAAAAAAAAGGTATAAAAGACATCAAGCATAAATGTAACTATGACTATGGCTGTTAAACCCAAAGCTGAGGAATAATGATGGAGTATCTCACCAGCATCCAGTTCCTCTGCCTCTCATGCAGTTTGCCTTTGAGACGGGGGGAGATGAGCTCCCTTAATTCAGAGAGGAGGCTCTCCATCACCAGGTTAGACAGGATCTATAAGGAAAAACACTTCAGAAGTTGGAGCATTATGTTGGAACATCTATGCCAGGGGTGTTAAACTCCAGTCCTCGTTGGCTGGTGTCCTGCAACTTTTAGATTAGTTGCTGGTTCAGGAAATCAAATGGCTAAGTTACCATCTCAGCATGGAGTCAAGTTCCTCAGAGTCCTGCTAATGAACTAATCATTTGATTCAGATGTGTTGAAGCATCTAAAAGCATCTAAAAGTTGCAGGACACCAGCCCTCAAGGACTGGAGTTTCACACCTGTGATCTGTGCTATGACAACAATGGTCCTGCCATAACGGGACCAGAGGATGCAACAGCCACCCCTATACATTTACTGACTACTTCCACTGGCTGCTCTTACACTGATATTCACACCGAGCACAGAAAACAGAATGTTGTGAAGCTGAAAATGCTAACTTATATTTTCCAAGAAAAATTTCAATTAAAAACAGCTGCAGAAAAAGAAGCTGAAACATCCACATTGCTGTAGCTTCACAAATAGCCTATACATGTGACCAAAACAATACAGTTCTGAGTTCTGTTATGATGTTTAGTTTTAATATGCACCCCTGGGGATACCCCAAACTCACAATATCTGTAGAAATAGGCCACAACAGAAAGATGAAAGTGTGTAGGACTTATGTTAAGGCATAACCAAATACCTATGAGCACCAGTTTTCATATGAAAAGAACTTAGCCAATGCTTGGGTTGAGTAGGACTCTTAAACTGAATCCTGCATTAGAAAAAAATAGAATCTGTGGTGCCATGCTGAAGGGGTTGCTATGTTGCTGCCAACCATTTACCAGAATACTGGAAATCTAGATGTTGTAACTGTGAAAACCATAAAAGTGCAAGACTGGGGGGAAACTAGAGTTTCTCCATTCTTAAGAGAAGGCTTCTTTAGTTCTGGATCATAGGGATATATAAAAGGTATTTTCAGGTTGGTAAGGTACATTCAATAATGGCCTGAAACCAACCAGTAAATTGATTCAGGGGACACACAGTCAGTCATTGGTTTCTGGCAGCAGTACGGTGATAGGCTGTATATGTTTTACCTGTGATGGTACACCACACATCATTTCCCAGGTGCCAAAGTGCCCTTGAGCCTGGCGGTAAAGTCGGACTGTGTCAGTGAAAGCTGGTGTTTGGACTTTATGCTCCTCGGACAAACCTAAAAACAAAAAACATTCAGTTGTTAGAAGGCCGGGTGCGTATGTGCTCTCTTCATTCGGCAACTTCGAAAGAACTGAAACTTTGAATCCGTTATGGCAGTTATTGGCATTCATTGACATTAGCTATGGTGGCATTAAGCCGTGGCGGAAGTTGGAAAAATGTGATATAGCTGCATCTAAAATTATTCAACCACCTCGGCAAATTAGGTTCATTGTTAAAATATCCAAACCAGCAGGTGTTTGCAAGCAACAAAATTAGACTAGAACAATTGAAATAGCTCAACAATTAAAATTACAGGTTGGTTCTCCAAATTAAAACAAAATGCCACTTCTAATGACAACTGCAATCTCTAAATCACTCAACCCCTTCATAACAACCAACTTAACAACTTGGTAGAGCACCCTTTCTGCTGTTATGGATCACTGAAAACATGATTCTGACAGCATTCCTGAGAAATCTCACCCAACTCCTCAAGGGCAAAGGCCTCCAGTTCATTTATATGAAAGGTCAAGGTGCATAAGGCTGCAGGCCTGGATGGCATCAGTTCCAGGCTGCATGAGGCTATGCATATCAAAAATATGTTTGCAGAACAAGCTGAATGTTATCAGTAGTGGACAGCCACCTGGTGGGAGACAGAAGGAACCTAACCAAAATAACATCACTGTTGGACAATATCTCCAGACCTCATGCATGAATCTGTTTGGAGAACTGGAGAGCTCCTTCAGTGACAGACTGCTACATCCTAGGTGCAAAAAGGAGTTTTATCACAGATCCTTCCTCTGTTAGACATAATAACCATCACTGTTCCCAACAAACTCAATAAGTGGTCACATCCCTGCTGTTTTATTATTTCTTGAAAATATTCTGTTTTTATGCACAAATATACATGCATGTTTTGTACCTTTTTTTAACCCTTGAGGCACCTTTGTAATGGACATACACCTTTTTTTTTACCATTATGTAAAAGTGAAATATATATTTTTTTCTTTGTGTCCAAAAAAACTATTTCTTGTAGGCAAAAAAAAAAAAAAAAACACAAAATATGTAATATTTTCCAAAAATAAAGACCAAAGTGAAATATTTTGGGTGTGGGTGTTACAGCCTTGACTTGGACAGAAATTTATAATAATATTGATTTTGATGCTTTATTGATTATTTGTAGAGCAATGATTTTTTATAACGAAAATGTTCACTTTTTACATTTAGGTTCCAAAACGGTACATCTTATAAAATTGTAATTAAAAAATAAAAAATAAAAATGGAAGATAAACATTTTTTTTTTTATTCACTGCATAGAATCTTTTGAATACCTTCAGACTGAACCACAGATATTCTTTATTTGTCTTAGGATTTTTTTTTTTTTTTTTTTTTTTTAGGATTTTTGTCATGCAGTCACACTCTACAGCATAAATCACAGATTACAGTAAGGTGCGTTCGCATGCATGTGCTCCACATTTGGCACACTGGTTCCACACAAGACCCTCCATAAAAGGGAGACAGCTTGTCTCCTTTTTCTGGAAGGTCATTGGTTTGTTTTCGGCAACCGCATTTTCCAAATCCTGCTACAGAATTGAAGGCAGGAGGGAGCAGGCAGAAAGAAGATGCCCGTAATCAGACTGCCTACATCGAATCAAAACGGGAAAATGACTTTGGTAAATTTGCAGAGCATGAATATCCATTATCCAACCCAAAACTAACTTCATAGTGGTCAAAAGCCTGTTTTTGAACTCCTTGTCCTTCATATTGCCATGGCTGAGACAAAAACGTCCTCATAAAGCCCAAAACTGTAACTTCTTCAGACAAACTTTGGAGCATGACCAGTCCAGACTGCAGCGTCTCTCCTCTCTGATTCTCCTGTCGCCAACATCGCAACCCCCCCACATCAGATGAGTGGGCCAGTGCAAACACTACTGGTTCTGTGCCAAGAAGAGAGAGACCAAGTGGAATGGAGCTGCGCTGCCCATAAAGAGCAAGTGGAAAAGGGGCAATTGCAATCTAATGGCGGCTGTCGATCACTTCCACTGTCTGCCACCAGGAGGTGTAGCCACTGTCCCATTATCTTTAAACTTGAGAACTGTGTTTAAGTTCCAACTGTATCTCTGGGAACTATCTTTTTGTATTCTTCTCCTTGTTAGCGCAAGGCAATAACCTCTTTTCTTAATTTTTTTAATAATTGTCATGACTTGCAATAAAACAATACTGTCAACAGTCCAGGTGTTTGAGGTTTTTTATCTCAAACACAACTGATGCAACCAATGAAGCCCTTGATTGGACGCTTCAACGTCATCCAAACAATTGAAGTACACAATTTGGTGTTGAATTTGAATACAATTATTGCAATATTAGCTCTTTTTAAGTATTATGCTCCTTTGTAATTTGTACATTGTAAACACCTGAAAATTGTTGAATTGCTAGAAGCTGTTAAGCTCTACATTCAAGAAAAACAAAAAGGACAATATGAAAGTTCAGAGCAACAATGTTAGTTTGGACAGTTCACCTTTAGATGTAAGCTACTGACAGCACTCACAAAGAGAAAGACTAAAGAACTGAAAAAAGTACTGAAATAAAGCTAAGATCTAGATTCATTATTGGCATGGGCTCATGAAAAGCTGTTTGTGGAACTTAATTAACACAAACCAAAGTCAAAAATGAAACAATCTAGCAGTCCCAGGCCAGTGTCACACCGAGTTTGATATTGAGCTGGTTTCCAGGAGACAACGGGTCACTGCCTTTAAACTGAAGAGTGAATAAAATTAATTCTTGCAGTTTATGTTTATCTGCTTTTCTTTAAAGTTATGGGTCTGATTGGACGACTTGTTAGAAATTTCGAACCAACTAATGTTGAATTAAATATGACCGTCACATCCTCATTGCTCCATTTCCACTCCACTGTTGAAAGGGAATTTTTGTACAAATATGACTTGAGCATGTGTCAGCATACAATGAACATCTGATCTCTATGCTGTAATAGATGCAATAGCTGTGTTTTACCAGCAGGGTGTACTGTAGCCCAGGATCTACCAAGATTTAAATGCATTAAAGTGTTCAAACAAGGCAAGGCATTCTTCAAGAGGGAATTCTCAATAATCTGTACCCACATCTTGTCCTTTAAAAGGATGGAGGAGAATTACAGCACTAGGATTCTTTAATTAAACTAACTAGAGTAAAATAATTCAGGATAGTAGGATAAAAGGCAAACTTCATACAGGAGGAAGCCATCAGATGAACACAGACAATCAGTCCTGATCGATAACATAGTACATTAGACTGATCCGGTCAAACTTAATCTTCGTCTTCACCTCTGTCTAATCTTGTGTGAATCAATCCTTGACAGTACACTATGTGGACATTTTGCCCAGTCCACAGAAGGGAAAATGGATTAAGTGGGTAAATGGTTAGGTTTAGCACAAAGGTATGAATTGAGTTTAGGTTTGGTTAAGGGTAAGGGTCAGCAGTAGGCTATAGCAATTAATGGAGGTCAAAACTAGGTCCCCGAAAGGATAGTGTGTGTGTGTGTTCTTGTACTTGTTGCTGAGTGAGATCCGTTTTTCGTATTTTTATCGCAAAGTGAGGACATTTTGACAAAGTGAGGACATTTTCCTGGTCCTCACTTTTCCAAATTCCGTTCTTGGGACAGGGGTTAGGTTTAGGACTAGGGTATGAATTGAGTTATGGTTAGGGTTAGGTATTAACTGGTTAGGGTTAGTGTTAGGGTCAGGGTTATGCACTAAAAATCAAGGAAAATGAATGGATGTCAATGAAAGTAACTGAAAAGTCCTCATAAAGATAGTAAAACACGGATGTGTGAGTGTGTGTGTGTGTGTGTGCGCGCGTGCATGTTTTCACCATTACTAACACAAGCAGACCCTAAAAGACAAAAACAATATATTCTGTCATGTGTTCAGAAGCTGAAAACTTGGCTGAAACCAGTAAAGCAATGTAAACCACAATGCCATGATGAAGACAGTTGCTTAATTTTACTGGCTGTTATGGGATAAAGTGGGCACATACTGTGATAAGCCAGAATGCTGGGTGATAGTGGGTGGGAGCGACATGATAACAGGTTTGTAAGGAAGGAAGGCCCCTCTCAGGAGGAAATATTACTTTGACTCCGGATCTAAAGATCTAAATTCAAAAATGTGATGACTCCATAGACACAATTTGTGTTGTGGATGTGTAATTACCCATTTCTCCTACCCTGGTACCACATTGTTAGAACCCTCTGCCAAACATCAGCTAGCTGAGCTGAGGTGAGCCTGGTACAACTACACCTTGTTGTTTCCTTGTGTGGAAAACGAAGACCTTTTCAAGAGAGTCTGGGCTTATGTCATCCAGCTGCCATGTGAGATGCATAAAACACTGCTGTCAACATTCCTTCAGGCTCCTGTCGCCAATCACCAGTGCTGCCAAGTTAGGGACTACCTCCAACTATTGGATCTCTCTTTTGTTGTACTCAGATTTACAGATTTATAGGCTACATAAATACTACTACATACATACAAAACAGCACAGTTACCAAGGAGCCTATATACACCTGTGACTGGGGGGGGGGGGGGGGGGGGGGGGGGGGGGCTCTCTGCGACTTTCACCGCCTGATGCTGCCAACACCATGTCTCTCCGTGAGGATGACGAGTTCAAGGTGATGTAGACATTTCGGCCTTAAAGTTGATCTAACAGCACCTTTTTCCATGTTTGCTGTGTCTCTTAAATGGCTCATAGCTTCCTTTCAGCCACTCTTTTGTGAGGCCAGGTTTGTGAAGTGCACGACTAGTAGTTGTCCTCTCAACAGATTCTCACCCCTGAGCTATGGATGTCTGCTGCCCATCCAGAGTAACCACAACCACAGGCCTCTGATTTATGTGCCCATCCCCAGTCAGTTTAGGTGGGATGGCCACGTTTTGGTAGATTTGCATTTTCAGATGTTGAATTGAACAGAGCTCTGTGAGATGTTCAAAGGTTGGCATATTGTTTTAAAGCCTAACCCTGCTTTAAACTTCTCCACAACTTTCTCCCAAGCCTGTCTACTGTGTTCCGTGGTCCTCGTGATGCTGGTTGTTCGCCAACGTTCTCTAACAAACATATGAGGCCTTCAGAGAACAGCTGGATTAAGCTATACACAGGTCAGTTTTGTTTAGTATTTGAAAACAAATGCACAGAATTTTTAAAAGGTTTTCAAAGTTCAGGGCACTAAAAAGAAGTGTATATAATATTTTTTATGCTTGTGAGACATTTTATATACACATGTCTTAATATTGGTTTGTGGTTGTAACATGAGAGAAGGTAAATCTGAAGGGGTATGAATACATTTGCAAGGCACTATAGAAACTGGCCACACAATCTGAGGTGAAGGCTAAAGTCTTGTATTAAACTGTCAGAGTGCTGTAGGGAATTTTAAAGCTCTCCAGCAAGTTAATGGAATAAGGGTTATGGACCTACACAACACGGCATCTCTGAACTCTGTCCATCTCTCCAACACAGCTGTATCACACTCTGAGCTCCTACTACTTCATAAACAAAGATGCATAAACACTGCCAACACTGCTGCATGACCAGCCTCCGAGCATTCTGGATACGTTTACATTATGGGTTATGTAACTGAACTGTAAATTTGTTTGGGCATGTTGCAGTCCAGTGTTGAGCTGTTTATCTATTCTACATCTCACCTTTTATAGTTAGTACTACCTACTATGTGCTGATTCATCTGTTTGGCTTTACAACTTCATTTTACAGACATTAAGTTGAGATAAAGGAGCTCTGGTAAACCCCAATATTAACCAGGCCACTAAATGAATCAATGATTACTTAAGGGACAGTTCAACCAAGCTCTGGCTGTCTTAGCGCAAAGAAAGATGGTGTGATGGACAGACATCATGAACCTTTAAACCTGGAGATGTAATTTCTCCAAAATCACATTTGGAAGCAAAAGAAAAATATACTCTACAACAGCACTGTCGAAACAATAACAGAACCCAAATGAGATCACCGTCTGTTGTCAGTCAACGCTGTACACTGTAATCTGCTCTCGTCACTACTTTAGTGACACTGCATATAAACTCAAATGTCTATTGTCTGTTTGCATCCTACACCAGCTCCTAACCATGGTGTAAATGTAGGTCCTGTGGAAACACCTTCGCCTGTTAGAAGGGCCTCTGCTAAAGCAAACAGCAGACGTGAAGTTGGTACAAAGCTCCTATTATAGGTTCCTCTAGGCCAGGTTCCACACATTGCACAGTGTACAAAACACAATACATACCAGGGAAATGTGTTACTGCTTTAAAACAGTAATTACATTTCTTCCCACGTTCAGTCCCAAGCTAGTGTCACACTGAGTAAGATAGACACAAGACGTATAATTTTGCTTTTTTCCTTGAGAGAAATAGGATTTGGATTGCTTCCCTTAATGAAGTTATAGGAGTACAGGCTAAATAGTTCTGGTACATCCTGTGAGAATGGCATGGGACAGGGGGGTTGAAGCTGACCCACCTATATCAATCCTTTGATCCACCACAGGAGACAGTCACAGATCTATAACAATTGAGGGTAAGATGATAGTGCGGAAAGTGCGATGTAGTGATATGAAAGACAAAAGTGCAATCCTTGAGTGCAGAGAGAGCAGAAACACCAAATGATCCTCCATTGTCCGTATAACCTAAGAAATATGCTGATTAGCAGAATCTGATGCAGATAACATGTTGAAGATGGAGCAGGACAACTTTGCATGTGTCTAAAGCACTGAATGAATTTAGACAGTCTGAATGAAGACTGTGGCCCAAAGCTCACCTAAAGATAGGGAACATCCGACACAAATCATGCACATCTTGATCAGGTGATTTCTGTGAATAATGGGCCACACTCTGTGATTCTGATATCCCAGCTGCATGTTCCGTAGGCACACAAAGGCGTGATCTCACCGGATACACTTAAATGATGTGAATGACAATATGATTTATAAAATTGGGTTTGTGGTTGGGTTATCTGTAAGGGGTCATGGCACATTTCTTTTAGATCTCAGATACAGAGCTTTTAGTAAGTGTGAGGCAGACAGCTGGAATGGGACTGGCTTTAGCACTGTTGTCACACAGCTTGAAGGTCACCAGTTCTAATCTAAGCTGGGGGATTTCTGTGGAGTTTGCATACTACCAACATTTACAAAAGTATATACATAAAAAGAATACAATGACTTTAATGGTATTAAGTTCTCCATCTTTTCTCTATTAGCAAGCAAACACACACACCATAAGCTGTTAATTCCATGTCGTGTTCTGTTGTTTTGTTATTTTCAATGTCATAATAGCGTTAACTTACTATTAACGTGTTTTGAACCAGTGTATTTGGCAGATAAATAAGGAACAGTTTAAGCCATGAGAAAAAAAAGTGCACTCAATGATTTAGTAGCTTGTAGCAACATTTAGCAGCATATGGCCCATTCTTCTTGACAAAAATCGTTTGAGTTGATAAAGATCTGCAAGCATTTGTTTATGCAGTTTCACACCACCACATAGCCCTGTGTAACCATTACTTCAGTCTGTACCTCCCCGCTGGGGTGTGCTGGGACTCCCCACAGACAGCCTTAAGGTCATGTCACAGCATTTCAGTCAGGTGGTAGTTTTATTTTAAACTGTTCAACAGTTGTTTTACCAGATACAAATAATACAAGCAAAATGGGATTCACCATCAGAGGACTGGATATAAAACAGCTCTAATAACACAGAACCATATGAAGGCACAATACAAGGAACTGTTGTGTCATCTGCTATTATATTACAGACTGAGCATTTAGGTGCTGCTTCTATCCAATCAACACAAGCAACTATAGTGTAATCAATACACACCCACTGGTCTTGTGCCAAATACATAGAAAATGAAGGCATTGAGGTTAGATGATGACTTCACTGCTGCCAAGGAACCCGCTATATTTCAACAGTTTGCCTCCAGCTGTGTGAACAGTAAACAGAGCAAAAATTGGCTATAAGACGGAGTCAAGACCAGTTTCTCATGGTAGACTGTGGTTGGAAGGCTGGGAGCCACTCCTTACAGTATAGCAGTTTAGTTTTGGACACCCACAGACATGATTGGAGAGATTTTGTTTCATTTAGTTCGTGTCTTTTTAACCCTGTCGGTCTCCAGTAAGGCGACTATATAAATGCAGTCCATTCCATTCTATAAATGCAGAACCTTTGGTAGTTTGCTACTTTAGATAACATCACCAAGAATGGGAAGGCATCAGCAATGACCCTAGATATTAAATTATCTATATAATTAATTAGGTGTCAATTCTAAACAAAAATATATAAGTCTACAGTTGGAATCGTTCACAGAAAGAAAATATTTTAATTGCAAATTTTCCCAGGAGTTGATTTCCCATCAAATTTATCTGGGTGTTGGACTGTGTATTGTTCTGAAAACTTACAAGAAAACAATGAGGCTGTTTAATGTTCAAGTTCATGGCAGGCCAATTACAAAAACATTGAACAAGTAAGTGATAAGATTCCCTGTTGCTGTGCAACATAGGCTTCAAAATTTGCTACTGGATTCATTGAAAAGATGAGAGCAAAGTAGAGATGACTGGCCATAATCAACAAGTGCAGCATTTGGCAAAAAAAAAATAAAGACAAAATGACTGAAATGAGAAGAATCAAAAGGGTTGCTATGGTCCAGTCAAAGTCCAGACATAAGATTGATTTAAAATGCCGAGATGGAAATATGTGAGTGGTGTGCATAACCAGCTTTCTGCAAACCTCAATGAACAGAAGTAGTGCTATCTTCTGTTAACCTTACCCCAGTCTCTCACATTGAAGGGAGAGGCTGATATGTTTAAGCAGAACATGATTATTGAGTTATTCCTGCTAAAGCTGGTTCACAAGCTGTTAAAAGCTGTGCTCAGTTCAGACTGTTTCTGCATTCTGGGTTTATTTTTGTTAAAAATATTGAAATCAAATGTGGTTGATTAGTTTGTATTTAGCTCATTTATGACTTGGTACTGAACAAATGTACTCCAGTTTAGTACACTCAAGTTGCAGTAAATGTGGTGCCTCCCGTAAAAAAGAAAAAAAAAAGATAATCAAATTAACTGTTCTTGATTAGGCAGTAACTGATGACGATTAGCTGGCAGTTCTTACCATCGTTTGTGTGTCTAATACAGTCCTGTAGGACAGCGTGCCACTTCTGCTGCTCCTTCTCTGTCTCCACACAGAAGTAGCAGTGACGGGCATAAGGGTGCCACAGTATCAAAGGGAACTGGAAGGGAAACTTTAGGAAGGGAGCACTTCCCACCTTGGCTGTCAAACCTGGAAACATGTACAGGAAACACATAGTAACACAGTTACTGTGAACATGACCTACTGACATGTTACATCTCCCAGAATGATCACAGTACAGTATTTAGTTACACTGTTCTCAGAGTAAAATGCAGCAGCTTCAGTGAGCACTGCTGTACCCACCAGGGAGGCTGCTGCTGATTAGATCCAGGTACTGCTCCATAGAGGTCAGCACTTTGTAGCCAGCACAGTTGATGGTTCCTTTGGGGGGGAGGTGTTTATCATAGGCCTGGAAGGTAAAAAAAAGCAGGAGGTGTTAAGTGTGTCAGTGAAGCCAGTCAACATCATGTTAAACTGTACAGTCAGTCTCTCTTACTGCTTTACTGTCATAATAGATGATATTGTAGGTATCTGGGACAAAGAGGAAGCGGTTCCTCCATTTCTTGTTCTCCACTAAGCACTGATAGAGTGATCCAGAGAAGATTGATTTGTTCTCCAAAGGAATCTGTGAGAAATGACATAACCCAAAACTGAGAAACAGAGACAGAACCAACATAAATTTCTTCTTCCAGTTTTTCAAAAAGAAATCAGATTTTGCATTGCATTTGTTTATAGTTTTTATTTTTCCTAACCAGTTTGTAACATTGTCCATCTGAAGGAAGCCAATTAAACTCCTTGGTAAGTCAGACTATTCAGAAGTCTGATCCATGGGACAGACATGTCCACATGTAAATAGTGACACAAATGCAGAAAGCATCTCCATGTACTATCAGACTGCCGCTTCTCTTGTGTTTGCAAATTGTACATTTAACCTCAAGAGCTAATCATTTGTACAAAACATCATGCCTAATATACTGCTTTCAACATCTGTGCAAAGGTAAGCAGTGGCGCAGGTTTTTACATCACAAGTTACAAATAATCCATGAATGTTAGCCTTTCTTCTTCTATAGCATTGCCTATTAATTCTGCAGCTTGCAGCAACATGTCATGATTTTGTAAAGGCAGTTTAGTGTTGCCAAACCTTTCCCCCCCTACATATAACTATAGCTGGGGACACACTACATGACTTTCACAGTCATCTTAGATTTAAAAAAAACTCGGTGCTCACACTATTAGACCGTTTTTTGTTTCACGCCTGAAACACTGGGGGATAACAACTGGACCAGCTGGGGGATCACACACTACAGGATTTACCAAACCAACTAAAGCCAATGGGTCACATCAAACTCTTGTGGAAACGCCCACCAGGCTAACAGTTTGAAGATACAAACATACCAGTAGGTGGCGCCAAGAGAAATATTCTCAGAATTCCTGCAGGTTTTCCTTCTGTTCCACTCTCCCATAAAATGAAAAAAATTACATTTAACATGTATTTGAGTTTGGTTTTTTGGTTTTAGCATAACTTTCAATGTTGGCAGTAAACTAAACATAATATTTCTGTCTTACTAGAAAACAAACATATATGCAGCTTAAAGCAAATGAAACCTCAAAATTCAGTTTCCCAGTAAATTTCAATATGACACAATACTAATTAAGTATCTAATAAAATGCTTTCAAAAATCAAAAATATTACTGCATGGCCCTCTACTGACACCCTCCATCAGCAGTGTAAGACACAGTAACACACTGGTATAGAAGCTGACTGTTCAAAGAGACTGGTTAGCAAACATTAAGTTAAGTGGAAGGAAAAAGTGAGGTACAAAAAGGGACACAAGCAAATGTCTTGAGAGGAGCATGAAGCAAATTCCTTTAAAGAGTTTGGGAGATAATCACAAAGTGTGTATTGCAGCTGGAACCAAGAACACTGCCTGAGGTGATGGGGTGAAGTTTGTTTAAAACAAACCGAAAGCAAACAGGATTTGTCTTTACATAGTTTGAACCAATTAAAATTGTGAAACACTGTCAGGCCTCTGAGGTGGTCTAAAATCCTTTTAAATGACATTGGTTGGGAGTTTAAATGAATGAAATAATACACAATTGAATTAAAAGGGATTTTGTTTTACATTTTATAAAACAGATCTTTGTTATTTGTTGTTTTCTCTACAGCTTATCCACATACTTCTCTCTCCTGTCAATTTCTTGGAACTCAATTGCTTCATAGGTTTATACTATATTGCTTTTTGCTGCCTTCTTCACAAGACTGTGTACCTGTCTTTGCTCTGCATGTGTAGGAACGCAAGCTGCAATCACTAACCCTGGAGGGCAACTACTTGATGCGCAATCCACGAATTGAATTAAAGCTTACAAAGAATAGAAAGGGGCGTAGTAGTGATTGTGAATCCCTTACCTTGCGCTGTAGTAGTTGTGGCTGTGGGCCACCTCCTCCCTCCATGTCAAAGCGAACTTTGTTGAAGAGAGCTACAGCATACTGCTGCTCATACAGACGCCCAAACTCTGCCATCACCATCCCAGTTCGAGCTGAAACACATGCACAAAACAAACTCATTGTGTTCTCCAAACTGAGCGCTTTGGGATGTTTGTTGAAGCACCACACTTAGGTGCAGAAATTATGATGATTTCAGTAATAGACATTAACAGTGTTCAAGAACAAGATGCTTGCTTCAACATCACTATGTGTTTCATTATTTATATGAAAGGGTGTCTAGCAGAAATTTGTAAAGACTGAAAAGTCCTACTTGACAAAGTGTAACAAAAAAACAATAACTGTGCGGTCTTTACTACATTACTCTGCCTGGTGGACTTATTTTCATTTGTTTACATTGTGTAAGAGGGACAGTTTGTCCTTCTTTCATCCCATCTAAAAACCCCACGCAACTACGTGCCACCTGGAAACAATATTGAGTGCTGTTACTGTACCAAACCAGAGAGGCTTGGATCTGCCAAACACTGATTGGCATATGCAAATGTGCTTAATTAAGGTGTATGTTCCCGATAACATATTCATGCAGTCTCTTCATTAAAGCCTAAAAGAGCTCAAATGGACTAAAGATGTGTGAAAACATTCCTCATACAGAGCATAGCCAAGTTACTACAGGTTTGGTCTTACAATCCTTTGCTACATATTTCCACTGACTCCAAATGGAAACATTAATAACCTAAGCCTAACTCATTTTTTATGAAAATATGGAAAAATTACCACCCAGAAGGTTTGGTTTTTGGTGTCATTAGGGAAGTGAAAGTTCACTGTGAGATCATGTGAAAAATAAATCTAGTATGCCTTCATAGTACGAGCAACACAAGTAGAGAAGCTGACATTGGTTATTTTTAATACAAAAGGATTAATGACAAAATGAGGTCAACACCGATAAGGTGGTTTTCTGCAAGTACAGAAATGATCTCTTTAGGTTGAATTAAACTTAACTTGTTAAAGAAGCAGATTTGCAGGTCAGCATCTTAATTCGAGTGACCTTTGAGTTATTTTGTTCGAAAACGTTTAAGCAAAGGCCGAGGAGTTTTGATTTTAAATGCAAATCCTGAGAAGGAGATGTCAGCTGTTTTTATTTAATGATTAACAGCATCAATGTGCAATTAGAAAAAGCTTAATAAGATAAAAGTCTGATTTCTTATCTTCCCAGTAACATCTTTGGTTGGCCTTAGCTCAAACTAGCCACTGTTAGCATGACAGGTTTCAGCTTGCAGTTATACCTGAGGCTAGTGCTTTGGTATTACACCAAATTAACCTTTGTGCTCTGGCTTCATTCAGTTTTCTGTGCAAAATTCAGTATTAACCGATGTGAGGTTAAGGGCACAACTGCGCAGTCAGACAGACCTCTTCATGAGCAAAACAAGTCTCATCATTCAACTGAGGGGAGAGGTCCGGTTTAGGCATTTAGGTGAGGCAGGGGTAACATTGCTTGTGAGATGCACATTGACAGTAGAACAACTAACTCCAGGTTAGTCTGCAGTTTAGCGCGAACCTCCAGGAAACAACTGCACCACTGCTTTCTCCTAATATTTTTTTAAACCTTTGGATAACTGACTGGGGTATTAAAACCTGCAACTTAGCATCTGCTGTGTTTCCATTCGTCACCATAGGAACATTTCTTAATCTACTGGACTGGGAGCCATCATCCTGCCATCCAACTGACAACACGGTGTGTCTGCTGGGAAACCTTAATCCTGATGCTGTGGTGCACAACCAAGTTAATATCTGATGCAATAATAAAATTAGTGAAGACTACCACCCCCAACAGGGTGATACAACAGCTGGTCAACATGGAGACTAAATCCATGATAATGGATGGACATTTATGCTGACCAAGGACTCACACTGACCTAAGGTCTGCACATATGTTTCCCTAACATAAAACACGAGGAACAGATTTTTCGTACAGATTAAGATTGAACCTGACATAATATCCCTTGTGTGTCTTTTTATATTTTTTTCTGTTTTACTGCTTTTCTTTCAATAAATAGAAAAAAAAAACAATACTTGCCAACATTACATAAGAGTATATAGGATAAGGGTAGTATTGGCCTTAAATGGTAGTAAATTAAAGGAAGGTCCAGTCTAGTAAGTGCCAACTGTTTAGCTCTCAGTTCTAAGGTGTTGATTTGTTCCTCTCTCTGCTGTGGAGACCATGTTTCACTGCACAATCCGTCATTGCCATGATGACCTCAAGCCCATGGTGGATGCACTGGTTTAAACCACCTCTCTACAAGATGGTAGAGAGGCTAGAGGAACCCCCCTTTGTCATATATTTGTTTCGCCACTGGGTCAAGGACATAAGTCACTGAGGGGAAATCCGCACCTTCCTGCGCCTGTGTGTGGCTCAGGTTGGGTCCAGTCTTGGACTATTAAGACTCAGTTGTAGGGATGCAGAGACAACAACCCTGGAGGAGCCACTGTGGATGCAGCGGTCAGCTTGCCCAGCAGGTGATGGTTCGCAATCAGAGGGGATGCTCTGCCACGTAGGAATGTGGGTAGCTTCTGCAAAATTCCAGTGATGCACTGTGGTGACGGGCAAGCAGTCATGATTGTGTTCATTGTAATACTGATAAATTGTTTTCTGTGATGGAACCAGGTTGCTCCTCTGTCCATTTACACAAAGACCCAATAAGTATATGTGATTGAGCTCTGTCAGCATGTGGGCAGAAGTCTGATCGCTGGCATAGATCAGCCATCGTCCAGTTCAGAATTTTCAAGCCTCTGGCCTGCAGCGGAGACAAGGCTGCTGCCACACACAAATGGAGAGAACGGACACCGGGAGGGAGAGAGGGAGAAACCTGAAATGAAAACGCCGGTGCAATAGGCACATAACAATTCTCGTCCTTTAGGTCGATCAAAATTAACCAGACACCAACTGAAGCACATCCCTGATTCTCAACATATGAAAAGGTATAGTTTTCAAAAAAACATTCAGATCCTCAAGTCCAAAATGAGCATAGGCTTGCAGTCTTTTTTGGAACTAAAGAATATTTTGAGTAAAAGCCCCCTGAATCTGGCAGGGGGTCGAAAGGCACCATTGCACCCTTGACCGATTCGTCCCCGGGGAGCCCAAGTCATAAGCCTTACAGGGTAGGTCATCTGTAATTTGACACTGAGGAGGAGGATTCCTGGCATTGGTTTTCAAGGACCGCCTTCATTTGGGCCAACTCTAAAGTGAGATGAAAATGGACTGAGCAGTCAGTGTGATGTGACTATGTAGACTCACTGGTTGGCATAAAATACTCGACCTGCACATGCACAAGAATGATCATTCAGTGCTTCAAGCACCACCTCTAGGGATTATATAGAACTTGGCTTTTAGTAGATGGTGCTGGAACACAAAAGAGGTGGTATGATGCAGCGCATTTTGTATTCAGCAGGATACTAATGGGAGCTTTAGCTGATAAAGTAATCAAATGGATGAAAGATGTAGAGGTTATGTAAATCTTGAGGAAATTGTTGTTTTTGTCACAGAAAAACTCTGAAGCCTTGCTTCAGTTTATTTGTTGATTTCAGAACAGAACCTAGCACTGAGAACAGCACAACCTGTCCTCGGACTAAACTGTTTGACTTCCTTAGAAAAGCTGAATCGCCACTGGAACAAAGCTGTTGAGCCCACCCATCTTACATCATCAACAACCCAGAATAAAATAGACACTTAAATGAATTGTGGCCACTGAGATTCAAACTTTTATGGGAAGGATGCTCTTCAGCTGCCGCTGCTGCAGGGAGGAGGATGACCAACTGGATCCCGTCTGCTCTGTGTTGTTTGAAAATACATTTAGAGCTGTATAATTAAGTGTTCGGCTAAAACCACTGGTTATCTCCATGTAATTATAAATGATTGGCTGAAGAATGAGATCGCTGAGAATTTTAGGGAATTATCAGTAATTGCAAGACAGGACGCTTTAGGAAAGTTGTAAAGTCGTTTTGTGCTTCACAGCATGCATTGAAGTCAATAGAATGAAAACTAAACTCATTTCTTTTTTTAACTTTGCATCACTGCTGTTGAATGTATGCTTCAGGCACAGAACTGTGGAAAAGCACAAGGTTATTGTTTTCTGTCTAACTGACCCTTTGGACGGGAAGCCATAAAAACAATGTAATTCTTATCTTAAAAAAAGTAAGAAATGACATCTTACTGTGAGTTTTTTTAAGGGGGTGGGGGAGCTCCACACATTTGCCATTTTTATTCCAGGGATCTGTTTGCACTGGTATTTTTTGTATGGGTATGCTTGTTATATGCAATCAGACCTAATTACTTAGACATATGGGAGTTGTTGAAAATATAATGCATTGTATTGTCAAAAGTATTTGCTCATGGTTCAACATTGGAGCTCACATTTTTGGAAACTTTGAACTAAATGATGCAATTTTCTTTTAAGTGTGGAACATCAAGGCCATTCATGTAGAAAAGCCCCAAACCCTCTTAGTGGGTTCTCAGTATCTGCTGAGTGTGTGTATGCATGGGCAGCAGAGTACAATCGACACTAAGCAATTGAATAATCAATCTGTCTAGCTAGCTAGATAGATAGTCTAGAGAGATACATCATTGTGATATTCACTATTGGTTAATGTTTTCCTACTATTGTGAAATCCTGACCGTTGTTTCTTTAAAGCCATTTTCTTCAGCTCTCCTAATTTATGTAAAGTGATTTGATTTGCTACTGTATGAAAGGAACTAAACTTCTCTTTACATTTGTAAAGATAAAAGACTGAGTAGAGTGTAGGTCTGTTCTGGGCCCTCTCCATTTAAGGTATTCTATAGATAGTTAACAGACCAGCACCCCCTTTGAGGCTGCTGTTAACTGTAGTATATCTGAGAAGAATGTTGTGGTTCAACAGAGCCAAACAACCATATGGATACAGGGGACTATGTGTTGGTGATGTTTAGAGGCAAGTATGTTGAGAAAGAGAGCTTCATTTTTATACTGACAAACATTTAGACAATACACCCGCCCCCAATTTTCAGAAGAAAAAGCTGTGACAAGAAAAGTGGCATCACTTTAACCATCCAGGCAGCTGTGTTGCCAAGTAATCCCCCACATGAACAGCAGCCCCCACTGAGCTGGGTAACATTCTGGGGGAGGCAGGAGTTTGTCACCAGGGCCAGAAAGTAGCTGACACATTTCAAACAGGCAGCTGGGAGTAACAATGCAGTCATCCCTGACACAGTCACACAACACTAAGTTCCACATGATGATGACTACATGGGAACACTAGGAGTGAGAAGAAAAAACTGACTTGACTGCTTTCAACTTTCCATCAGTGGCAGAATCTGACTGAAACTAACTACACAGAAACACACTAGGACAAGATCACAGTAATATTTACTCCCTGCAGTCACATTAAAAATAGAACAAAAACCAGCAGTTACTGTATTTTGGGAGAAAGAGAGAGTGGTGCACTGGTTCATTTCATTGAATCACTTTAGTAGGCGACTCCAGGGAGAGGAGGGGCTAAGTATCTCTGATATTGCAGCGCTGCTGCCAGAAGAAGTATGACAATTTGGGCAAATGTGAATGCGTCACTTTATCTTAATTTTGACGCAAATAAGTATATGTGAATATTTCATTTCTTTTTAGTATCAATTACATCAAAATGTCTATTATTTTGACAACCCTAGATTATTAAAAAATAGAGAGGTCTGACTGGTGACTCTGTGGCCTCAAAGCTGCAGTAGGAAGTTCTAAGAAAACTGTGGACTTAGCCTGAAAGTTTGAACAAGTACACCTTACAGGTCCCTCCCCATTGCTCTCTGCTGTGCTACAGCCCTCCCTGCACAGCTCCTCCCCCACAGCGGTGCCTGCCATGAATGCGCAGGCCAGTAAGCAGGGCTGCCGATGATTGCGTATAAACAGCTATGGCACATTCATTTTGGGGACGAAACATCAACGATATGCTTAACATTGACTATGACCTGCCCACACTTTGACTACAAACTTGGTCTTTAAATCATTAGCACAGCTGCAACATGCAAGCAACCCTGAGCACATAGGGGAGGGTGTGAGCGTGCTCTACGTTTTTACAGAATTAATTGCTACTAGATATCTGTGGAGTCCAAACTAATTCTCCTGTTCTTAAAGTAAAGCTCAAACACAACGTTTGAATGGTTCTTGGTTATCAAACAACACTGATGACAGTAATATCCCCTAACAGAGTAATAGCCTCTTTATCTACCATTATTCATGGACTAGGAACATATTGTCAGGCTTGTCTTATGTCCTGTTCAAATGGAATCAAAAGTCAATTTATTTCAGTAGTTTTAGTCGTAACAATTCAAGAACTCGGTGGAAAAAGTTAGAGAGGGGCAAGAATTGAAACTTTAAATCCCAGTCATCAGGATAACATGAGTCATGCCGGTTTCTAAATCAGTCTAGGGTTTTCAGGCTGATGATGGTTTAGTCTATGAGAAAACAAATGTAGAAGCACTTTAGCTTGACTCCTGTTATAGCTCTGCATTGATAAGTGAATGATAGAGCTCTCTAAAGGAGAGTGAACAAGCCTTACCTCATTCTCTTCCAACTGCTTCCCACTCATCATAGATCACAACGTCATCAGTAAAAATCATCATTCATTGGCACTCCTGCCTGACCTCATCTGTCAACTTGTCTATCATAATAATCATAAACAAGAAAAGGCTCATACTATTAGAAAATAAAGGAACAAGAACAAATGTCACATGCTAGAAATTTAACCCAAAACAATAAATCATGACCGATTGTTGTAGGAGCCTAAACTAAATTTTACAAAGACTACAAATGCATAACTCGAAACATTTGCTGATTTACTTTTTATGCAAATCTTTGTTGGTTTGAAATACTGTATAATAATACGTATGGTTAAATAAGAATGCACAAATTGCAAACACGCAAAGCTGATTTAAATAGAATAGCTATAATTAGTTTTTTGTTGCGTATGTAACTCTTGGATCAGTTAAACATGTATAGTTTTAAGCGGATGATGTGGGCAGGTGTATGGGGAGAGGAGTGAGAGTTCAAGATAGACAAGATGGGGAATGGAGCCGAACAGTCTTCTGACCTTCCTCTCTCTATCTTTTCTCATGTCCTCCATGTTTTATTAGTAACGTGTGGATGAGTCCATTTCCCTTTTTTTTTTACCTTTACATGCTTGATTTATTAGGTAAAGAGTTGAATGCAAGCCGATTGAGAATTTTTATTCTCTGGATAAGAATTATAATTAACGGAACACCAGGCAGAAGTTTCACTCATTAGGAATGTATATATAATCAATTGCTGTGGGCTTTTGATTAGAGCTACATCACCAACAACCATTATAAAACAAACGTATTGTAGTACTCTGCCAAATGAAAGATTTTGTCTCAGAGATTAAATAACAGATAAACATATCTTATTCAAACATTCAGTTCCCAGTTCATGTCTCCACATACGGTACATACTAAACAAATTATATGCCCCCCCACCCCCAACTGTGTACTTCAGCCCCAGAGCAGAACATTTCAGGGAGCAGTTTAAGCTGCTGCTGTGCATCTAGCTAACTCTTTGTTGTGCTGCAGCCAGCTGCCAGATTAATTGTCCCAGGAGCCTCCATGGTGCTGAGGTCAGCTACAGTGCCATCTTCCATCACGGAGGTAACCTGATCATACCAATAAGGTATTCCCATGGCACCTACTCATATAGCCTAACGTTTATTTAGTAATTTCAGAGTATTGTGATGACAAAAAATCCAAATTCCTCTTACAGACTAACAAGAAACCCTCAACTCCATTTTTCCATGTTCCGCCCCATTTTCTCCACACTGCCCTAACAAAAACATTCCACTGAGATAGACCCACAGACTGACTCATAAATAAAGGCGGCGTTCCCACAGTGCTGGGAGCATCAAATGAAATGAGTTTAGTTAAACTTCAAGGCGAAAATGGACACAGAGGAACAAGGAACATAAGAAAGGATATGAAAAATATGTTCATGCTAAGGGCTTGGGCTTAGCAGTGCTGTTGTTACAACACTGGTAAAGAGTACAATCCAGTGATTGTGAAATACCAGAATATTCTAAATCACTGTACATACAGCTTGACCAAACAATATGCTCATGTTGAAGCAGAAGTAACTGGATCATTACAGTGTGGTTAGTGTTCCCTGTAGCAGAACTGTAGGTATAAAACACAGAATTAATTAGTCAATGACTAGTGACACTGGACACTTAAACTGTCTTGGACCTATTAAAACTAAACAGTATACTCGAGTTTCTCGGGGCTGCACCCCTCCCCCTCCCCCTTGTTCTTATTCTTTGAGTTTCTTTATGATGCAATGTTTTTAAAACAGTCCTGTTTTAAGAGGTTACTTCATGAGATCACTCACCCAGACCTGCACTGTCACTTAAAGAAGGTATACATGTTTGTTGGTGTGGGGGTCTGAGCGGCGGGTGTGTCATGCCTCTCAATAAGCCTTCGTGGATTAAAGGTGAGAGCCACACCTCATCAGGGCAACTGCAGAACCACCAGATTTCTTAAAGCCAGAGAAAAACACTCCACACAAGGATTTCCTGTTTCCTTTCCCCTCACCCACTGATTGCCAGAATGATTTTATGTCTGTGTTGGGCAACTCTTTATGAATGTTGTTACACATGTGCCTTTATAATTTTTCAGAATGTTACACGTGCCCAGTTTTGATATGAATAATTGTAAATTATTCATATCAAAAGAATCTGGGAGCCAACAGACCTCCACAGCTCAAACAGTTCTTCCCTAAACACTGAAGGGCAAAACACAAAGGCATACGTATTTTTAATAAAATGCTTGAAAGACTCTTTGTTTGAATCTGTATAGAAGCCCCTGACTTCAACACATGCTTGATCACCATGCCAGTTTCCAAAAAGGAAATGAGAGGTTAGTCATGTGACCCTGGGTCAGGTCCAAACTACTACACAAACCCTCCTCTCCCGCTGAAGCTGACCACGCCCTACAGTGTATGAGGGAAGTTGAGTACAACTGCTGATTGCTCAAACACGCATATCTCCTCCAGGACTCCCACGGTTACTCTTATTGGCAAGGAGCAAGGTTCCCTACAGTGAGATGACAGATAAGCACGGCTCATTGAGCAGCACAGTGGGGAGACATTTTCTTTGCAAATTATGTAACGAAGTTGCTTTAGTTTATAAGAAGTTGTTCAGACAACAGATTTGTGAATCTGGAACCAGTATACCACACCCTTTTGTATCAACATCAGAAACATGATCAAACTTGATTCCTGTAACAATGTTTGCAATAATCCCTCAGCAGGTTTAGATTTGACAACTTATTCTTCCTGATCAGAATATACATTCTCCAGAGAGAAAGCTAACTTTAAAAAGTAGATTCTTAAGGCAAAACATACCTTTTAAATCATTCTATGTTTTGATTACAATTATTTCAGCTGTGGAGGTCTTGCCATAAAATGTGCAATAATAAGTATTAATGTGACAAATGCATAGATTTCTTCATAGGTATTTGGGAATTGGTTACAGCTTTGTGTGTGCGTTTGTATGCATGTGTGTTTAATGACGAATCCAGGCTGGCACTCATCTTGTCTCGGCTGCAGAGACCATGTGGCGCAGGCTGTGCAACTCAAGGCCAGGAAGTTTCCATCCAACCCTGCACACACACATGCTCACGCAGACTTTTTCAAGCATTCCTCAAATTCCACATCTGATACATTTTTCTGGGTTTCACTTTAAACAGGCTACTAAAGGCAGACATAAAAATTGATTTGTAACATAGCTTTTGCTGGCCATATCTCTGTGAAAAGTTAGCTGGATCTGTTCCTCAAATGCATGCAGAGATGGGTAAGTCATTGTAGTGAAGAAAAGTAATACTTAAAAGCATCAGCAAATCAACAGGCCGTAGCTTCAAAGATGTTAAGTCTGCACTGAGAGGATAACCTTTCATTTGGTTTTAGGCCCCTTCTGCAAACAAGTTAACTCTTGTTCTTTTTAATCTGGACATGTATGTGTTCACTTTTTTTCTTTCCAGCTCACAAGGGAGCCCATGAAATTGATGTCATGGACAGGAATTTAAAATACCTAAATATTTCTTATGAAGCTAGAATTTGCTATTTTCGGTGCTTGACCTCATCTGGATCCAAAAAAATGGTTGGAAGCTTTGCCCAGTTAAAGAATAAAGCATAGAAATGAAAGGCCTTCATCCGTGTCCTGGCCTTATTTACCAGATTCAGTTTTAACTCTATCCAGCAGAGGGAGGGGTGTGCCCACCACCCATTCTGTTCTCACCGTTGATGTGTTGGAAGTTTAACACAGACTGATAGCCAGACATCAGAGTGAAACATCTTATGAATCAATGTCCTTCAGTGTATGTGAATGGTTGAGTCAATATATGTCTGGATTATGGGAAGAAAATGAACGGTTGGGGTACTAACATGTTTTGGATAATGTTTTGCTGATAAAGTTTGGACCTGCCATTTATTTGATCCATAAAAATGGGTGCATCCAAAAAAAACTGGTGCTATTTCAGCTACCTGCCTGCCAACAACATGTTTATAGTTATTTGTCTTCCTAGTTTAAGACTATTTTTTAAAGAGACTAAATTTCACATGAATAGAACAAGCTGGTGGTCTCTTATTTTCACAGTTTATTTTGATATCGCCCATCAGAGGTAAGGTCGATCATTGCACCACATGTAACCAGCAGTTACTTTTCCATTAAATAGAATAAAACAGAGAGAGGATCAAACATTTACAGAGTGAAACATTTGATATACAAATGTAGCACCGAGATAGCTTTCCCAGTTGTGGAAAATCTGCTTGTTAAGAATTGGGTCTAGCACCAGCCGTGGTCTACCGCTGGAACTGCTTTGGTGGAAAAGGAAAAATATATTCAGGCTTTTAATATCTACTGAAACATTGTATCTAACTACCAAGTGCACTGTTTTATACGAACAATCCTTAAAAGGCTTCAACAGCTGTACACGACACTGATGGGAGTCAACTTGGTTTCCAGATTCTCCAAACCTGCGTTCAAATGAGCTGGAAAAAACAGATCTGCTTAATCTTGGTTCCATCCCATGATTTAGTGCTATGGGGAGCTTGGTGCCAGTTTTTACAGCAGACCCTTAGATGGATGAAGCAGTTGTTATAGGGTCAAAGACAGAGGCACAATAAGTATTAGGGGTGTGTTCATAATGTTATGGGTCTTCCACACATACTGTTCTGGAAGTTTATCTGCAAAAATAAACTGTGCTGAAGCTGACTTCATGACAAGTTCCAACAGGCCACATGAGGAGTCGGTCTTCATTATTCTTATTGGTTTCAAGGTTAATTAGTGGAACTTTTCAGGCAGCTATTCTTTGTCACTAATAAATACAGCAGCAACCATCGTTACCCTGAAGAAAACAACAGTTAACAAGACTAAAACTGTGACAGGGTTTGGCCTTGAAAGCCTGACTCATTTCCACCGACTATAGCCTTTCTGTGAAGCCAACCTTGGTTAATAAACTGATAAACTCAACAGAGAGGGCGGCGCTGGCTCTTCCATAGCACAGAAGGCCACTTTCACCTGTCTGCATGTCTGGAACCCAACACTGAAACCTAAACTGTGCTGGAAGCTCAGCAGATTATTGTTGACTTTTAGTTGATTTGTTATTTTCCAAATGAAATTGACAGAAAATTATGATTCAAATCCCTTTAAATAATTGTTTTTTGCCTTGAGCTCTAAACGCACTTATCCAGCCTAAATTCAAATCTTTGAATGCTATAACGTTGATCAGTGAGAATAAGACATGTGCTGATGGACTTCCAGAAACTTTGTCAGAAACTGGGATTAAATGCATTTTACAGACCAATCTTTCCCGAGTAAAATCAGGAGAGAACAGATCCAGGCATGCTGGCCGAGTCTTTAAAAACATTTACAATATGAAAGACTAATACTACAGATATGGGCCACAAATGCATGTTGGAACAATGGGAGGGTTCTACTGGATTAATTAAAACTTTTTTTTACAGCTTTTAAAGCAGAGGCGCAGTTTAGGTATTCACGCGTATCTGTCTACACTTCCCTGTTTTTTCCACGCTTCAAACCTGCTCGTAAAACGAACCCAATCCGTTCAAACAGAATGCATCTCTAATGAAATACTACACTAACATTTCACACTGAGCGCTGAACCAGAGGAGGCTTCCTCTGTAAACCTTTGAGGCGTTAAAGCGCACATGTACCAAAACGCCAGAGCCGAGCGCTCCACGCAGTCTGACTCCACGCTCCTCACCTGAGATAATATCCCGCTTGGCTTCATCCAGGTGACTGGAAACAACGTCCCCCATTGTAGAAGCGAGTCAAACGCAATCCGACTCCACGGTAGGTCTACAAGAATACTTCAAGGCAAACGCTCTCTGTCGCCTCTTCTCCACCACAACCCACGCAGTTGACAGCAACGTCCCAGAGAGACTGTAACAGGCTCCAATGCTCTGGGTGGCACGGCAAAAAAAAAAAAACTTCAAGACTGTTTGCAAACCTCCAGAGGACTTTTTTTCCTTCTGAAGAGACACACCCTCCGTTAAAGTAGGAGGGAACTCCCACCCTCCGACCTAACTGGGTGCGTTGAATTCATACAGGGAAGCAGCGCTCCTCATCCGGGTTTGAAGAGTTACCATCCGTACAGTTAATGGTTTCATTTATTCAGAAAAAATTAAAACTAATAGGTAAAATGTGTTAAAAATATTTTTTTTCCCAGGAAACTTACTTTTTATGTCAAAGATTTTGTTCAAATTATTTTGCAGTTGCATCTATGGATTACACAATGATATGTTCATGGTGTTTATTCTTGTTTATTTGGATTATTATGGATTACAGTACACAAACTTACGTTTATCGGAAATGTAAAATATGACATAACACTGCTAAATATGTATTGTACTAGTGACTGTATTGTAAGGTACAATACAGTCACTAGTAAAAATATTCACCCCCCTTGGCATTTTTCAGTTTTTTGCCTCACAACCTGGAATTAAACTGGATTTTGTTGAGCGTTTGTACAATTTCCTTTACAGGACATGCCCACAACTTTAAAGTGGAATTATATTTTTCATTTTGAAGCAAACAGCAAATGGGAAATTTAACAGAAAACGTCAGCGTGCATAACTGTTCGACACCCCCTTATAGTCAATACTTTATAGTGCCACCTTTTGCAGCAATTTCAGCTGCAAGTCACTTTGCGTAAGTCTCTATGAGCTTGCCACATCTTTGCCACTTGGATTTTTGCCCATTCCTCAAGGCTAAACTGCTCCAGCTCTTTCATGTTGGATGGTTTTTGCATTTGAACAGCCATCCTCAGGTCTAACCACAGATTCTCAATTGGATTGAGATATGAACTTTGACTAGGCCATTCTAACACATTTAATGTATGTTGCTTAAGCATTATGCTTCGGACTATTATTCTGCTGGAAGGTGGAACTGCATCCTAGTTTCAGATCACAGGCAGACTGACAGATTTTGCTCAAGAATGATCCCAGCATTTAGCACCATCCATATTTCCCACGATTCAGACCACTTTCCCAGTCCCTGCTGCTGAAAAACATCCCCACAGCATGATGCTGCCACCACTATATTTAATTGTGGGGATGATGTTCTTGGGGTGATGGGATGCATTTCCTTGGTGGCTGAAAAGTTCAATTTTAGTCTCATCTGACCAGAGGACCTTCCTCCATACATTTGGCGAGTCGCCCACGTGCCTTTTGGCAAACTCAAAACATGCTTTCTTATTTTTACCACTAAGTAAGGGCTTTTTTCTTTTACCTCTTTCATAAAGCCCAACTCTATGGAGTTTATAGTTTATTGTGGTTTTATAGACAGATATTCCAGTCTCTGCTCTGGAACTCTGCAACTCATCCAGGGTGACCTTTGGTCTCTGTGCTGTCTCTCTGATTAACACCCTCCTTGCCGGGTTTGTGAGTTCTGGAGGGCAACCCTGTCTTGGCAGGTTTGTTGTGCTACCATGTGCTCTCAATTTAAAGGTGATGGATTTGATGGAGCTCTGGGGGGAACATCAAAGTTTTGGATATTTTTTTAAACCCCACCCTGACTTGTACTCCTCAACAACTTTGTCCCTGACTTCGTTGGAGAGCTCCTTGGTGTTCGTGGTGTGATTCTTCCTGCTTAGTGGTGTTACAGACTCTGGTGCCCTTCAGAAAAGGTGTGTTTATACACACAGATCATGTGGCACTCGCATTTATACCAGCATTTTTGAACAGCTCCTCTGAAGTTCCACATCAGAATTTCAGAAAGTCATATTAATGACTGGGTCATATTAATGACTGTCACTCAGTTGTAGATTTGCTGCTGTGTTTGGCAGAGTTCATTGTTGACTAAGTTATGGCATGATGCCCAGGTCCTGTTGACATAATAACCATCATCCCATTTCTCTGGTTCTACTGTTGGTAGAACATTGTTACAGATGTCTTGTGGTTTATTCAGACTAAAGTGTACAAACTTAAGTCTTTATTGCTGTCCAGAGCGATGTGCAGGAACAAAGTTGTCTCTAAGATAATTGGACTACTTTTCCCTCCTTGGCATTGTTTTAACACACACCTGAATGCTCTAAAGCAGAAAACGTCTGCTCTTGCAAAGCTGGTTATCCTTGCTTTGATCAGGTAAACAATGCATTTGATAACAGATGGGTTAGTATTCCTTGAAATGCAAAAACTCTTGTTAAAGAGCAACCTGGATACACATACTTAACATTCATGACAGATGTGCTGTCATAAGATAAAAACATCAGTTGGAATAAATGGGTCAGACCAATGTTTTCAACTGCGAGGTAACACAAATCACTGAAATTCGTTAAGAAAAAGTTAAAATATTTTTTATTCCAGAGATGAAATGCAGTTTGTCTTTGTTCCTATTGGCTCTTTGGATCATCCTAATATTTTATGGTAGACATCTGGAATGCTTTAGAGGAACCCATTAAAGCTGCAGATTGTAGTTACACACAGTTCAGCACTGGCTGCTGACGCTCCTGTAATAGAAAGCAAATGTTTCTGTTTTGGTCTTTTTTTTTAGCAGTTAGTCAGCAGTCTCAGTGGTGAACAACTAACTGAAGCTCACTTTCTCATGTTAAATCCTGGATTCTGTGTCTAGTTGATCAGCAGCAGATTGTAGCTGCTGGGGCTTCATGTTGCACTTGGAATTATTGCAGTTTACTCTTCATCAGCTAAAAGCAGCAAAATGTGGAGTCAGCTTCTCAGCATACAACGTATTAAAGGTCAATGACATGGCTTGGACCTGGCGTTTGTTTTATGTCCCCTACGAAAAGGTATATGTTCTTTATTGGTCCTCTGCTGCCCTCTGATGGACGCAAAGGGTTTTTTGTCAGTTTTTCGGGACCATCTAGATTTTTAAGCTACAGAAAGCCTTTTTGGCGCCATCATGGAGTACCTTATAATTTATGACATTTTATGACATTTTTATGACATTTATGATTTTTTTCTGCTATAAATTATTAGGTACATACGTAGCTACGTGTTATCATCCATTCATTTATTCATTTCGGGTCTTTGGCCTAAAAATGGTGTTACTGAATTATTCAAATGAGAATACCTGAGAGACTTGCAGCTTGGGTTAAAATGGTTAAGCGACTGGAAAGAATCTTGAAACATTTTTCATTAAGAAAATGAAAAAAAGAAATATTCTGCAGTTTTTTCTACGTGGCCCCGAGTACCGCCAACACATCATCGCCCGTCTCTGTACAGAGAAAGTGAACAGGGTCAGTTTGATCCAGTTTAATTTCAATCAGTTAAGTTCATTTTAGGTTCAGGATATTGATGTTTAAATTAAGTCGATTTTAAAATGATTGTTTTCACAATTCATCGAGTGTTTATAGGATACGGAACAGTGGAGAGGAACACTCAGCTCTTAACAGAGACACCTCTAACAGAACCAGGTTTAGGATGGAGGGTGGGTTGTTTGGAACATCTACTGTACTGGCTGAGGTTCCCTGCTATATTTTTCATGCATTACAGAAGAGGACAGGTGATGTGACAAAGCAATTGAAGCCCGTCCAGGCTGGTGGAAAAAGGGAAGGTGCGGCAGGACTCTGAGCTAGGAGCTAAATGAGTATGGACACTATTGCAAGAAGAACTTGGACCCACTCCGACTAAAGCACCTGCTGCATGTGTTAACTAAAGTGATGATGGACACAATAAAACAGATCAAGCATTCAGACTGATGCACATAAAGAGCCGCAATGTAAATCCTTATTTGCACCATTGTGATGAGAATTTCCTGATTTGATGCAGCATGTTCATGGATGGCTTTATCATCTTTGGCCCGCTTTTAATTTGGAACGGAAGCCTGTTTGTCCCGATAAGCGCTGAAGCAGTCGGAGCTGCGCGCAGTGCGGACAGGACGCGTCATGGCACCGCTCGGACTGAAAGCAATTGTTGGAGAAAGTAAGAACAGTTTTTTGTCTTTATTTTTATGAATACACTTAAGTCGTGTGACAAATAATAACCGTGTTTAGTTAGAACAAAGCACTGCGGCGTGATTCTTCTGTGAGGTGTGTGGGGCGCACAGCCACACAGTCCAGAAGAGTTCGGATTATTGTCGATGAAGCGTCATCTTCAAAGATTTCTGTGTTGGCTGAGTTGTAGTTGTCTCTGGCATCTTTGGGCTAGTTTTGTTGGACTGCAGCATACACGGAGCCCTTATTCTGGTGTTTGTTCGGAGAATAAACGCATTGAGACCTTGGTCGGTGAAAATCCTGCCGCTCTAATCTTTGTCTGTGGGATTAACTGCTGTGACGGCTTTCTCAGAGGAAGAGGAGGACAGATCTGATTCTGTCAGCCTCAAAAACAGATTAAAAAAGGCATTCTGTCTCATTTTACTCAAATCCATTTTACTCTGTTTTAAACTTAAATACCAAAGAAGTGTTAGTGTTCATTTACTTTTAGATCCAACCTTGAGACGCTGAAAATGTGTTAGAGCTTTAGGATGTTGGATAAATGATCTGATATAGCAGCACGTTAACATCCTATATGAACCCCAACCTTTAAGTTCAAATACAAATTGATTTCATTATCTCCTAAGTAGCATGCAACAAACTGAGAAATCATTTCTTTGGAATCTACAACCTACTCTCAAAATTTATTTTGATTAATAGATATTAGAGAACACACAACAACAACAAAAGAAAAAAAAAGCAACACAAACATTAAAAAATATAGAACCAGTGCAATAATGTAAAGTGTGTAATCCTTGCAGCAGTTCAGCAGCTTTCCAGCCTGTGGCAGAAAACTGAGGAGCAGCCGAACAGTTCTGGTTTTGCATGATGGCAGCGGCGGGCCAAGGGCAGAAATACTCCCAACAGCCAGCTCGGCTCTCTTCACCATCTTCTGCAGAGCCATCTGGTCTACCAGAATGCAGCTGGAGTAACATGCTGAGATGTAGTACACTCTGCACCACAGCTCTGTAGAATGCTGTGAGGATGCATGACCTCTGTGGTGTTCTTTGACCAGGTGAAGTCATCAGAGATCTACACTCTGAGAGTAGCATTGCTTCCACATATTTTTATTCAAGTAGAAGTAAAAATTTGTCAACCAAAACATTACCCATGTAAGAGTATACATGTTTGTGGTAAAAAGGCTACTCAAGTACTGAGTAACTGTTAAATCATAACATCTGATTTATTTTGAGTAAATTATTTAGCCAGACAGATACAATTATGTGCAAGTTCTAGGAATTACAAAAATAAAATAAATAGTAAAAATAAGTTTCATCATTACAAAATAACAAATTCAGGCAGAAGAAACACACATTCCCAAATCCCATTTTTCCTCAACATTAAGCTTTTGAAAGCAGTACTTAAATTAGCTAATTTATCTATGTCGGACAGTACATTGCACTTCCATTGGTAACATATACTTTTTACTGTATACACACTCAGCCTCCAAATGTGAGAGAGGCTCAGCAGACACAACATAACAGCAGAAGAATAAAGCTTGTTTACGAACATGAAGTCTCACTTTACCATAAGCTGTATGTGTGTGGACGTGTCTGGTGGATCTTTGGTTAAAGCATGTTTGTTTTTCTTTTAGTGAAATAACTTACTTCACTAAAAGTAAGTTAGGTTGCTAGTGAAGCAAGTAACTTAGGTCACTAAAAGTGACCTAAGTTACTTGCGTCGCGGCTCACCTCTGCTGTGAGCCTTGATGCACTTAAAAAAAAACACTTCCACAATGGTGCAACACACAGTACAGTAATGTGTGTTTCACTATCAGATGACTGTGGTGTCAGGACTGTGTTTATCTGTGTGTGTGTGTGAGCTAGAATAATACTGTTTACATGTGATGTCACATCCGCTGACACAGAAAGAGAACAGAAATAGCGGCAGGGAGTGGTAAGAGGATTGGGAGCAGATTAGTGGAATGATTGCAGTGGATCTGTCCCTCCTACTGAGTCTCTTCATTCTCCGTCTGACAGATTGAACAGACGCTGAAACACAGTGATGGAAACTGTTGCATTGACTAAAGTTGTCTCCCGCTGGTGAAAGCCTTTCAGCATCATCTCACCGCTGGGTGTGAGGGGAATTGTTTAGCAAAGTAAAAGACTGCTACAGTTAGAACTGCTAATTCAGTTTCTGCTCTGGAGGTTCTGCTGTGAAACAATTTAAAGATGTGGCCATAGTGTCCAATATTAGCATAAAATATCCCATCCTCTTATAAAACCACATGGTCACAAGCAAACGAGTTTGAATCGTTAACACGGAGATGAAGCAAGTTGGCTATCTACTGTAACAACATGACATACAGTGCCTGGCAAAAATATGTATTGTCTTAAAATGATCTGAAATAATGTGTAGAGTGAAATGTGTTTGATAGCTGAAATATTAACATACCTTGGTTGCAGGTCCTGAAAGCATAATAATGTAAAATAATGAAAAATAAGGTCCCTGGTGTTGGAGGGCCCTGGGAAAATAAAGTCAAATCTGTAGATCCTACAGAAAGAGTTTCTCTTTAAAAACAAGACCACCACCAGAGGTCGTTAGAACTCTGCTGATCCAGACTAAAGCAGAGCTATCGCTTCAGTTCTTCAGGTCAGACTTAGAACTAGCAGCTCCAGATGGCCTTTTGATGTGGTAGTGGGGGTCATGTCACTCCACTGCTTGTCCAGTTAAACTGGCTTCCCATCCATTAATGAGTCCAGATAAGAAATCCTGATCTTGGCTTACAGAGCGTTACATGAACAGCACCAGCTTACCTTATATGACTTTAACATCATTAAATCCCTACCAGGTCCCTGAGGCTCCTAAGGTTCCTGAGGATTCTGAGGTACTGTGATCCAGGCCCATTAGCTGTTCATTCCTACTAGTCCAAAGAATAAAGGAGTAGTAACGTTTTCATCCGTTACTCTGATCATAACTCTGAAACTCTGTACCCCTGAACATGAGATCTGTGAACTCTGAGTTCTAAACTGATCTCCTCACACTTACTTTTAGATCATTTTGTCTTCTTTTTTCGACCTGTTTTCTTGCTTCATTGTTTTAAAAATGTTTACAATGAAATCTGAAATAGAAATAAACTTTACTTACCAGTATGTAGATGTTACACTGTCTTCTGTCATCCATCCTGAGTCTGACGTCTTGACCCAACAGAACTAGTTGCGCTAGCATGTGCTTACAGAATGGTTTGGAATCACTTTGAGAAGAATTTTCTCTTCAGCTCGCATTCTTGTCCAAATTGTCAGCCTAAGACAGAAAAGCTGCAGCTGGAGGTAAAAAATACTTGACATGTATCCTGATCTTTGCCTCATCCATCCATTACCCAGACAGTTGGAATGTCATTTCCATCCCACAGCCATTTTTGATGGTGATATTACTAAAACACTGATCATGTTTACTTTGTTCACTTTAATTTTATAGTACTTATGACTGTATAAAGATGTTAAATCTTATTTTGGCTTGGTTTATTTTGGGTTGGCTTTCTAATGTTAGTCAAAACAGGAATTTTTAAAAACACTTTTTTGAAGAAGTGTAGATTTTTCAAACCTTACTATGTAGTGTGTTTTGTGGACTGATGTCTGGAGATGACATCATACATGCCACCCACATCTATCTCTGCATTTGTTTTTCATACAATTGCAAATATTTCAAATATATCTGGAGTATTGTAGCCTGGGCCTGAAAAGGAGAGAAGAGAGCTGTTCAGTCTGTACTTTTAGAGGTGGGTACTACATTAAACTGTTCATGATAATTTACTCAGCATCTGTTCTTTATTTACTAGAAACCAAATGAAACAATTATAGATTTCTTGTATGAAAATATACAAAAAACAATAGAATTGGAATCCATAATGAAAAAAAAAGAATGAAATGTTTGAATTTGTTATATATTACATGGATTGATTGATTTTTAGTTGCATGTATCGATGATTTAATGTGGACATAACTAGGAAACTTTGGTATTTATGCTGTTATTGCTTTGATTTTTGTAAATGCTGACCACTGAAAAAGGGAACAAAACCAAGTTGTAAGAGCGCATAGTAAATTTAGATATTAACAAAGCAGGTTGATTCTAAAACAGAAACCCTGCAATGTTTGTTGCTGCTATTATTATGTCTGCTGTAATACTATTCTATTACGCTCCTCATCATGTAATCCTGGGGCCCAACATGTCTCTGGAGCTTTAGGTTTTGCTTTCTATCCAACTTTATTTGATTATCAATTTGCACCTAAATGAACATTACCACCAGAACTATGCCATGCATGCAACTTTACACCAACACAATGTTTCATAAGTGAAACATAAATGTAATGTTGTGATGCATTTATTAATAATCTTGCTCTGAGGCTCTGCAGTTGCCAGTTATGCATTCAGTGTTATTGATGGGAACTCAGTATTGTTAACTCCTGCTGCTGTTTTGACCTTTTGCCTATTAACTTTACAGAGATAATGAACAATGTGATTAAGAAGGCGAGAGAAAAAGGAAAGTGGAAGGTATTAGTTCTGTTCCTCTTATCACATTTTCAATCAAATATTGTTCTTCGGTCTGAACTTAAGTGAAATGCTGACCTCCTCCATGCCATGTGCTGTGCTGTAGGTGCTGTTGGTGGACAAGCTGAGCATGAGGATGGTTTCCTCCTGCTGTAGGATGACAGACATCATGTCAGAGGGAATCACCAGTAAGTAAGATGATCTCTGTCCGATTCCCTCTAACTGCTAATTCAGCTGTTTTATTAATTTCAGCCTTTAATGATTTATCAGAATGGTCTTTTTTCAGTGTGGAATTATTATACAACAAACAACTTCAACGATTTTTAAAAACAAAAATTAAATGGAAGGTTTTAAAATGTATTGTTGCTTTTCTCCTATGAGTGTTTTATCCTAAGCCATGCGGCCTGGTTGCATACTGTAGTGTCTTACTGTGTTAAAAAGTCTATTGATTACACTTCCTTTCTTGGCAAGGAAAGGCTAAACAGATTAGCAGATGCACTTATAGGTTTGTTGCATCACTGTACATAGTAAAAAGTTGTTTGTAAATACAGAAATCATGTCAGTTAATATTGATGATGTGTAATGAGTCTTGAGCATTAGTGCCTTTGCTCTTCAGTTGTAGAAGACATAACCAAGAGGCGGGAGCCTCTGCCCAGCATGGAGGCCATCTACTTAATCACACCATCAGATGAGGTAATAATGTAGGACCAGTCGATTTTTGAAGCTCTCATCTCTATGTTTTGGAAGATTAGAAAACAAGTGCCAAGTTACTCTTTGTTTTCTGTTGTTTCAGTCTGTTGAGAGTCTAATTGAGGACTTCAGAGACCCTCAGTCTCCGAGGTACCGAGCGGCCCATGTCTTCTTCACCGACAGTAAGTAAATTTAACTCAGTCAAAAAAGACTTGTTGCAACACTGAATTTGAACATTCAGATCTTCTTCTTTAACATAATAATTTAATAAGCATATTTATTCAGGTGAAATTTTAGTTCAGAGCAACTGGTTGTACCTGCTAAAAGGAAACACTGATACCATGATACTGTTATTAGACTTTGTTTCCATTTCATCTGATGTGGTAAATAAGTGGCTGAGAGTTTTTAGAAATAACAATTTACAACAATTAAAATAACAAGAAATTTTGTATTGTTGTGCAAAGGTTGTTTTCATTCTCTAATTCATGCTGTTAGAACTGGAAGAAAAAAAAATGTTAAGGTGCATAATAAAGCTTCATTATAGCCCATTAACTGGGGGAGTGAAACTAACACAAAAACTACAGTCAGGAGGGGTATTGGCAAAAAAATTACTTGATCTCCATAGCAACATAAAGTAAAAATTAATTATTCAAATACAAAATCATGTTCAGGGTTAACCCAGATAAATCATCTGATAGAAATTTGATTTCATAGAGAACATTCTATGATTTATTTTGGTTGATTTCTTTCTCATAAGTTCCTGATCCTGCCTAGATTTCATCCAGACTCACAGAAGTATACAACTGTATACTCACAGTGGACCGTATACTGTATTTATGTGCATATATTCTTATTCAATGTATCTCGATCCAACTACAACCGAGTTAAGTACAGTAGAATCAAATAAATTAGTAATTAAACCTTGTACAAGAAATGCTTCCTTTCTCACAGGATTTAGGTAGGAATAACAGATTGAAATGTGATACTTTGCAGCTATCCCAGACTCCTTGTTTGGACTGCTGACCAAATCCCGCGCCTCCAAAGCCATGAAGGCCTTGACTGAGATCCACATAGCCTTTCTACCCTACGAGTCTCAGGTAAGAGAAAGACTGAGATAAACTATGGCAGGTGAACACTCAGCCACAGCATCATCAGTGATAGATGGTGTTACGAGAGTTGGAATTTTCATTACCAAAAAATGGTTTTCCACAACTTATTTAATGGACACAGTTGCTTTGATCCGCTGTGTGCGTGGATCACTTTGGCTGTTGGTGAATTTAAACAAATCATTCAATGAAAAACTGGTTCAGCTCAAAAGTAGCAGAAGAAGAGCAGACATATGGTCAAGACATCTTTGATCTATGGATTTTCTGATGAACTCTGCACCCAGAAAATAACCAGTTTGCCTCTGCGTATTAAAGGAAGTAATCCTTTAGATTAGGTTAACTGCACTGCAGGAAAATTTGATTTGGACAAAAACGTTTTCTGGACATTTTTTTAAGCAACAAGTTTTAGTATGCTTGTATCTACAAAGAGCAAAAAAAGCTTGTAATGGGTATGTGACATTGTTAACCAGTTTGTCTGTCCTTTATTTCTTTATATCACAGTGTTTTGGGATGTTTAATTATGAGCCTTCATTCAGTTAATTCTTGCTAACTGATATTGGCTTATTCTTCAAAGCATCCTCTGAGATCAGTTTTGCTATGAGCTTGAGAATCCATTATAAGATTTGACCTACCCCCGCCCACTACCAGTGCCTCAGTGGATGGAGAAACATTGCTGAAGGGAAGGAAACAGACAGCTTTCTGTTGGATTAGCATCTCTCTCCTATAGTTTTAATCCTTGGAGGACGGGACACTACACCAGCCCACCCCAACCTTCTGTCTAATCCCTTTATCTTATTGCCTTAACAAAACAGCACTCATAGTATGCAGCCAATGAGAGCACTGATAAAACTTCATACAACAAAAGCGAGGCTGTTCTTATTGTGTGATGGAGTGAAAAAACAGCAGGGCAAATGTGTAACAGTTGAAAAAAATGTTATCAGAATTTTATTTTTTTTGACCACTAACCATCATCAAATGAATTTAGAAAAAATATTCATTTTATTAAATGATCTAAATACTAAATAGTTAGGGTCTGTGTCACATAGTTAATTCAGGTTCAGATCACCTTAAATAAAACGTGCATTCTCTCTATTTTCTGTACTCATTCTGTACTCCCAACATGCATGTCTTTGGGCTGTTGGAGGAAGCCAAAGTCTCACACATGAATGGGTAGAACAAACAAACTCCACGCAAAAAGGCCCCAGCCAGGAGTCAAACCCAGGACCATCTTGGTCCATATAGACTGAGGAATAAAAGAAAGTTGTTCCTGAGTAAGAAACTGGGGTATACAGTAAGGACAAGGCAAAAAATCTCATTTAACTTTTTCTTTAACAAACTAAGAATTTCAACTTAGAACTAGTTGCTAAACTCTAGTGGCACCTTTGGCTTTCTTTAGTACAGTTTCTCTTCCCTATCTCTTGGATTTTGCCGAACCCCCTACTGTGACCTATGTGTTTATGTTCTCTGTTCAGGTCTTCTCCCTGGATAAAGTGGATGCCTTTCAGGACTTCTACAGCCCCTTCAAGGCTGATGTGAAGAATAACATGTTGGAGCGTTGTGCTGAACAGATAGCCACCCTCTGTGCAACGCTCAAAGAGTATCCCGGAGTCCGATACAGAGGGTCAGACCAAAGCATTACAGCTTTCTTTCTTTGCTTCTTCTTGCATTGATATGATGGAAGTCACAAGTTCAGTTTTTGGAAAAGACAAAATCTCCACTCTTGTGAGGAGAGTAAAGCATCTGGAAAATACCATGACATCATTCTGTAGTTGGGTTTCATTTGAACTGAAATAAATTAAATGAGATAAAATTTATGAGACAATCTGCAGACCATTCAGACTTTGAGAGTTAGCCAAATAAATACAAAGAAATGAAATAGCTGACTGTGGTCAAATATATTTGGACCACAGCAAGAAACATGAATATTGTATTTCCATTTATCCTTTCTTCCTCTGTCCTTTAAGGTAGTTCGAACTTAACATGTTGTCATTCTGAAAATGGCTTCATTATTACCAAACCTATTTCGATTGATTGAATGGAGAAAGTAACAAACACTTTAATGTCTACCTGTCAGTCTTGACCTGATGAGTTTGTTCCTCTGTCTTGTTTAGACTTTGAGATTTCTGTCAGTGTGCACGTAACCATCCAATAAAGGCAGCTTGTTTTCTGTATCCTCCGCTACTGTGACCTATCGTTCATGCTAACCCAGGCTGATGTGTGCGGTAAAGGCTTCTTGTTCTTAAGTTTAGATCTAAAGTATAATATTTGTTAAAATGAAAAAAACTTAGCAGAGAAGAAGAGTGGCACATATGTTTCACGTGCTCAGTATCTATAATTTTACAACCATTAAGACCTTAAAAGAGGTACCAAAACTCCTCAAAGGTTGGTCTTGTTGCTAGAAAAACCTTACCGATCATAACGACCCGAACAACTAGGAATGAAAGGTGAGTTCATATCACAACATTTCGAAAAAATAAAGGTAAAGGTAGTTTTAGTGTCTCTTCTAGGCATTAGTAGCTAAAACTAAAGGAGTATTTATGCTGAGGCCTAAAACATCTTTAATTCAGTTTTTATTCAATTCAGTTTTATTTATTTCGCGCCCATTCACAATACATGTCGTCTCAAGGCACTTTACAAGTTCAGTTTAATCGAATCATAAAGATTTCAAGTCGGGTACATACATTCCAATTAATCCTAACTATCAAAAAGTGCAGTCAGATTCAGTTTATCCTTCAAATTGGTTAAAAGAGGTTTTCTATCTAAGGAAACCCAGCAGATTGCAACAACTCAAATTCACTCCTCCTGGATGAGCATGTAGTGACAGTGGACAGTCGCTTGAATTGACTTTGCATCAATCCCTCATACTGAGCATGCATGTAGCGACAGTGGAGAGGAAAACTACCCTAGAACCCTGTTGCTGAAAGGTGCCCTGTCCTCTTCTAGTGAAAACACATTTAGGGTTACAGCTACCTGGATGACAGAGAATCTACACCAACATTTTAATTGAAGTTATTTCGGATTCTGTGTTCTAACTTTTTACCTTTATCTGACAGTTGGTTAGAGTAGCTGACAACATTGATCCAAATAAAATCATTGAGGAAGGGGACCTATAAGGACATTCCCAACGTCTCAGCTTATTGAATTTCTCACACAGGCATACTTAAAAACCATTTGATAAACGGATATATAATATAAACCCACATGTCTATGTTTCATGTCAGGGAGTACAAAGACTGTGCAGTTCTTGCCCAGATGCTTCAGGAGAAATTGGATGGATACAAGGCTGATGACCCCACCATGGGAGAGGTACGGTATGGAGATATGTTGCCAGTCAGAACAGTCATTACAGGCATCAATATCATAATAATTATGGGCTTTTCCTGATGGTTTAGAACAGTTCTTTTTTGGAATCAATATATAACTTCAAGATTTTTTTGAACAATTTGGTGTTCAGATCCATGTAGTATCTAATCCATATAGGTTCAGAATTAATAAAACAAGCTAAACTATAATCCTTGGAGAAATGTCCTTTAGAAAGATGGAGAGAAACCACAAAAGTCTGTAACACTACCGCTCTAATCATGATCTCAACAGTTGTCACCTGTAGCAACCACATGCCAGCTTCTTGTAAATCAAAACATGTACTGCAAATTCACCAATTTACAACCAAATTGAACCCTTCTTCAGGTTGCTAAATTTGTGTAATCTGTGACAGAATCTGTTGATCATATGCAATCAATGCAGTGTTTATCTGTCTGCTCTGGTGCTTACAGGGTCCAGACAAATGTCGCACCCAGCTACTGATTCTGGATCGTGGCTTTGACCCTGTGTCACCTCTCCTGCATGAGCTCACACTGCAGGCCATGGCCTATGACTTGTTGGGCATCGAAAATGATGTCTACAGGTACAGATGCTACACAAGGGTTTGCCCTATCTTCAACATTTTTGCCAAGCACTTATTTTATATGTTGGGTTTTGCACATTCACAGTTTACTTTATTAGGTATAGCAATGTTTAAATTAATTGCAATGTGTTAAAAAGTGAGAAAAACTTAAAATTGTCATGATCACTGTTATTTTGTCAAGTGCACTTGGATCACAGCACAAAGCAAAACCTGGACAAAATATATCAAATTTCTTGATTTGATAGGAAGAGGAAAAGGAAAACGTAATATTAGGGTGTTGAAGAAGAATAGCAGTGTCTGTATCTTCCGTTTCAAATTCAAAAATTTACTGTTTTTGCTGTAAAATTCTAGTACATTTAGCTTTCCTGGGAATCACTAAACTAATATTTAGTAGTACAAAGAGTGTTATTGAGAACTTATTGGATGAAGTTGACCAACTTCTGGCACCTGTGAACAGGTATTCCAGCCCAGGATGATTGGACTACAGTCCCCAGTTCCTCTGCAGTTGTTGGTTTGGCCTCAGAAACAGCATGTTTGATGCTACCTCACATGTTTCTGTTGAGTTAAGGTGTGGTGATTGGGCTGGGCACTTCATAACTATGATTCTGTTGGTCAGAACCAGGAAGCTGTTCGCTTACTGGTCTGTTAGGGATTGTTTTCTTGTTGACAAACTATCTGCAGACTGTGGACCCTAACTGAACCACCTTGCTTTCGTGAGTGTTTCAGGTGTTTCTTTGCTTGACTTAAATGATTGGGTCATTAGAAGGCTATGGCCCTGCTTGAAAACACTCAGACGAGACTGACCCACTCTTTGGGTTAGGTTTCTTGGAGTAGGGACTTAACTAAAACAGGACACTGTTCATTGGGTTCTGGAATTGGCTATCCATGCTCTATCTGACAACGTATACACTGATGCAAATCTCAAACTGTAAATATTAAGAGGAATTGTACCCTGTAACATTTACTGTAGCTAATAAATGCTGGTTCACATCAGCAGTGTCTAACCATGTTTCCCCTCTCGGTCAGATATGAAACCAGTGGGATGGGAGAGACCAGAATGAAGGAGGTTGTTCTGGATGAGGATGATGACCTGTGGCTGACCCTTAGACACAAACACATCGCTGAGGTGTCGACGTGAGTGCTTTAAACTCCTGTTAACAGCACAGCAATCAAACAGAGAAGTAACTGTGCCAGCCAGAGAACACTTTCTGTTTCAGGACTCAGGAGAGCTTCTCATGTCTTTTTCCCTGACTCTTCTCTACTTGGTCACTCTCTGAACAGGGCTGTAACCCGCTCTCTGAAAGAATTCTCTGCCAGCAAAAAGATGAACACAGGAGAAAAGGTAGAGGTCATGCCATGGTCTCGCTGTTTCACTGTTTAGCACACAGACACATGAAGGTAGAAGATGAGCCAAAGTGTTTAGCAGTGAGAGCTGCATTTCAGCCGCTGTTCTGAGACAGAGCATCTGTGCTTTGTCTGTATATGGACTGTGATGATCTGAGACAAAAACATCTTTAACCTCTGAAGCTTTGAATTCTGCAAGAACATCATGAAGTGTAGAAATGTCCTCACAGTATTTCTTTAAGTGACTTTCAAGCTATCTGGAGATAATTGGTGTTGCGTCAGTCTGTTTCCTCTGTCTGAAGTCATGCACATTAAAACGTCATGTTTATGTGCACAAATCTACTTCCACAGTTCTCCACAACATTTTCTTCACCTGTTTTCATAAAAAACGGATGGACGGATGGAATAAATATATCTAGAAACAGGCACACCATCTCTAATTAACTAATTACACAATTTGCACATGCAGTAAGAGGGAGAAAACGTCAGTGACTATCAGTAAGTCATGGACTTACACTGCTCAGTGCCATTTCATCAGTAAGCTTCAGACTAGAGAAACACAAATTTATTTCACTGTATTTATATATATATAAAACAACACAAGGCGGGCTGCACGGAGGCGCAGTTGGTAGCTCTGTTGTCTTGCAGCAAGAAGGTCCTGGGTTCGATTCCCGGCCGGGGGTCTTTCTGCATGGAGTTTCCATGTTCTCTCTGCGCATGCGTGGGTTCTCACCGGGTACTCCGGCTTCCTCCAACAGTCCAAAGACATGTCTGTTAGGTTAATTGGTCTCTCTAAATTGCCCTTAGGTGTATGAATGAGTGTGTGCATGGTTGTTTGTGTGTTGCCCTGTGATGGACTGGTGACCTGTCCAGGGTGTACCCCGCCTCTCACCCATAGACTGCTGGAGATAGGCACCAGCTCCCCCGTGACCCGCTATGGAATAGGCGGTAGAAAATGACTGACTGACAACACAAGGCATTCTTGTGTGACTGTGGCTCAGTAGGAAGAGTAGTCGTCTTGCAATCAGACGGTTGTGGGTTCGATTCCAGCTTCCTCCTGCCATATGTTGATGTGCCCCTGGGCAAGGCACTTAACCTCAAGTTGCCTACCGATCTGCGTATCGGTGTGTGAATGTGTGAGCGTTAGTGAGTGCGATTGAATGCGGGTGAATGTGGCTCCAGTGTAAAGCGCTTTGAGCGGTCTGTATGACTGGAAAAGCGCTATATAAGTTCAGTCCATTTACAAAAAAAGCCAATTCAGTCCAGTCAACAGATTCCACATAAAGTAATAAATACATTTTAATTTATTAAACAGTGCAATCAGACTCAGTTGATTTTTCAAAATGGTTAAATACTTTTCCTATCTAAGGAAACCCAGCTGCTTGCATTGAGTCAGTGACTTGGAGCATTCACTCCTCCTGGATGAACATGTAGCACCAGTGGACAGTTGCTTGCATTGACTTTGCAGCAATCCCTCATACTGAGCATACATGTAGTGACTGTGGAAAGGAAAACTCCCTTTTAACAGGAAGAAACCTCCTGCAGAACCAGGCTCAGTATGAGTGGTCATCTGCCACGACCGACTGGGGGTTTGAGAAGACTGAGCATACACATAAAATAACATGGAAGCACTGATATAGGAGTACTTTCTATGTGAATGAAAAGTAAAGAGCTAATGACAGTAACTCCTTTAGTAGCTTCATCTTTGAGAGAAACAGCTGAGCAGATACGGTTGGAACCGGTTTTCATGTCTATAGGATGAAAGGGAGCACATACAGCTGGTTATAGTAGAGGTTTAGGCAGTGGCTATCTCTAAGACAGAGACAGAGTTAAGCACTGAAAGACAGATCCAAGTAGATCAACAATAGAGATAGCCGTGCCAACAAATGCCCCAAATTTCAATGGACTCAAGCTATTTAGTAATCAACAATGGGCCAAAATTCCACCACAACAATGTATCATACAACTCCAACACAAAATGTATTGCCTGAGTTATTGCTGCAAAATTTGGTTCCTCATGATATCTTGGGATGCTCTTAGTTTTTCCAATGACTGCAGTTACAATTTCCTTTTTAAAGATGTGATCTCACTGGGTAACTAACTAACCACTGTTCTTTCAGACCACCATGAAGGAGCTGTCTCAGATGCTAAAGAAGATGCCTCAGTATCAGAAGGAACTCAGCAAGGTAGGAGCTCAAGTCCTATGTGTATCATTTACGCAGTTACAGAATTTAGAAAAAAATTCAAGAGCAGATAAAAATCAGTGTCACTGACTGCTCTCAGTCTTTACAAAGTCATTTCTAGAGCTTCTAGAGTCCAGCAAACCACACTGTGAGCCAATATCCACAAATGTAAAAGACAGTGGAGAACATTCCTAGGAGTGGCCGGCCTACCCATATTACTAAGAGCTCATTGAAGATTTATCCATGAGGTCACAATAGAAGCAGTTGAATAGCAGTTCATGATTTAACAATAAAAAGAGACTGGGCAAACATGGCTTCCAGAGGAGATTTTCAAAGCCTGCTGACCAAAAAGAAGGCAAAGGTCAGTCTCACATTTGCCAAAAAAACATCCTGATGATTTCCAAGATGTTCGGTTTTCTGTGGATAAGAAAGGTAAACATTTTGAAACGTCTACATTCCATTACACCAGGTGTAAACAATAGCAGCATTTTAGAAAAAGAACATCAACAGTCAAACATGGTGGTGGTGGTGGTGGTGTGATGGTTAGATCTTGCTTGATGCTTCATGATCCGCACGACTAATTAAGGGAACTATGACTGCTGTTCTCGAGCAATAAATCCTGAAGGACAATGTCGACAATCAGTTTGTGACCTTAAGCTCAATCACATTTGGGTTACACATGGAAAATGATCCAGAACACATCAGAAAGACCACCTCTGATTGGCCTAAAAAAACCTGAGTGTTCTGGGATTGCCTTGTCGAAATCTTAATTTAAAACTAATGTATGCTGTGAATGACCTTAAAAAGGTTGTTCATGCTTCAAATGTGACTGAATTAAAACAATTCTGCAAAGAAGCATGGACCAAAGTTCATCAACAGCAAGTGAAAACACTCATCGTGAACTACTGCAAACTCATGATTGCTTGAGCTGTTATTGGTTGTATGGGGCATTTACTTTTTTAACCTAGGGCCCAGCTGTTTGGGACAGCATTTTCCCACTAAGGAATAAAAAAGGGTAATTTGAAAACTGCATTTTGTATTTACTCTGGTTAGCTTTGTCTGTTATTATACATTTTGGTTTGATGATCTGAAAATTTAGATGTGACAGAAAAAAAGCAAAAACCTGAATAAATACTTTTTACAGCACTGTCGCATACTGACTGCTGATGAATTATCCACCTTAAAAAATAAGAACTGTTCCCTTAATGCACAGGTGTCAAACTCCAGGCTTAGAGGGCCGGTGTCCTGCAACTTTTAGATGTGTCCCTGGTCCAACACACCTGAATCAAATGGCTGAATTACCTCCTCAGTATGCAGTCAAGTTCTCCAGAGTCCTGCTAATGACCTAATTATTTGACTCAGGTGTGTTGAAGCAGAGGAACATCTAAAAGTAGCAGGACACCGGCCTTCGAGGCCTGGAGTTTAACACCTGTGCTAAAGTCTGAGAAAAGCTCAAACTTACATATCAGGTTAACTGGCCACTTCATTTTGCCCTGAATGTGTGTATATGTGATTGCATGTCCTGTGTTTCTCTGCATTGTCTTGTAAAGGACAGACAACATGTCCAGATTGTACTCCGCAGCTTCCCTGGAGACAGTTATTCTCCAGCTTCACCAAAATTGGCACAGATGAGCTCACAAAAGTCTCACAAAAATTATCTGAAAAAAATTTGAATAATATTGTCAAATTTTGTCACTTGTAATAACTTGTACATCCATTCAGCAGGTGTGACCAAGGGTGTTTCGTTTACCACTGAAGTATGGCTATACCCACTCTTTACCCACTGTCTGCAAGATCACATCAAGTTGCCTTGGTACCTGAACCCACTTATGTGATCAGCATTCATCTGCAGCTCATCTTTAAAAAAATTAATTTTAATTTTGGAATTCATTAGAAAAACTTAGCAGCAAAAAATTCATTGCACAAGTGTGCAACATTAGGCTGCAGCTATTAGGGGGAGATGGCCGTATGATGCAGCTTTATTATAATAGTTTCACTGGTCACTGTTCTTTGTGCCAACATTTACTAAAAGCATCTTTTCTGTCTTACTTTAGTATTCAACCCATCTCCACCTTGCAGAGGACTGTATGAACCGCTACCAGGGCACAGTGGACAAACTCTGCCGTGTAGAGCAGGTATAACACATGCGCGCAGATCCCCCCTCCACACACAAACACACACACACAAGGAGCCAGGGTACTCAATTCTTCAACCCCTGGTGTTCACTTCATCTGCTAGGGTAACCATAGATTACTCAAGTGTGAAGGTGTCAAAGCTCAGTGGGGCATGATGGAATTCAATTCAATTCAATTCAATTCAATTCAATTCAATTCAATTCAGTTTTATTTATATAGCGCCAATTCACAACACATGTCGTCTCAAGGCACTTCACAAAAGTCAGGTACATACATTCCAATTAATCCTAACCATTGAACAGTGCAGTCAGATTCAGTTATTTATTCAAATTGGATAAAAAGTTTTTCTGTCTAAGGAAACCAAGCAGATTGCATCCAGTCAGTGACTTGCAGCATTCCCTTCCTCCCAGATGAGCATGTAGAGACAGTGGACAGTCACTGGCATTGACTTTGCAGCAATCCCTCATACTGAGCATGCATGTAGCGACAGTGGAGAGGAAAAACTCCCTTTTAACTGGAAGAAACTTCCAGCAGAACCAGGCTCAGTGTGAGCGGCCATCTGCCACGACCGACTGGGGGTTAGAGAGAACAGAGCAGAGACACAAAGAGAACAAAGAAGGACTGATCCAGGAGTACTTTCTATGGGAAGGAAAAGTAAATGTTAATGGATGTAGCTCCTTTAGTCGTTTCACCTAGAAAGAAAGAACAGATAAACTCTGAGCCAGTTTTCAAGATTAGAGTCTGAAAGAGAGCACATATAATTAGTTACAGTAAAAGGTCAATCAATCGCCATGTCTAGGAGAGAGAAAGGGTTAAACACTAAAAGACAGGGCCATGTGGATCATCGGTAGAGGGTGAGCATTAAGTTGTTGCCAGCAGAAGCTTGGACAAAGTTAAAAGCTGAAATAACAGCAAATAATGCAAAATTGGAGAGTAGTGTGAGAATGTAGTGAAGAGGGTGAAAGTGGTCATTATGTCCTCCAGCAGCCTAAGCCTATAGCACCATAACTACACAGTGTCGTTTCAAGGCACCCCACAAAGGGCCCCACTGATGGTCATTGTTATACTAAAAACCACAAGGATTGGGATACCTCTCTCTGTCAGCCTGATTATAACCATTGGAAAAGAGAAGGGTCATACAGGTAGCAGAAATGGAGGGTGTGTTTGCACCTCAACCATAAAAGAGCCAGTTTAGGCTAAACCTGACTCCCCCTTACTCCATCCAACAGGGAGGGAGGAAGGCTTTATATGTGAAGAGGAGAATTTTAAATTCTATTCTGGATTTAACAGGGAGCCAATGAAAGGAAGCTAAAATTTTATTTATTTTTTTTAAACCAAGATGGCGCCGACGATGGCAGCCTCGGAGCTTCGCTCTCTCTTTGTTCTTGTAGTTTGTGTGTTTATATGTTTTTCGAGCCACAGTACTGTGGTCTCGGCCACAAATTCGGGGTCCTTCATGAGAGGGAACTTCTAAACCATCAAGAGCCCCTTTTTGGGGTTTTTTTCCCCATCCTTCATTGTCCGGGGTTCACTGAGCTTCTGGCAAGCGGGTGGGGGGCACTCTCGGATATTCGCCGGAAGCGTGGGAGGGAAAGCGTCTGGCGCCCTGGGAAAGCCCCCAAAAGAGGACTTCGCAACCCTGCCTTCAATACTCTGAAAGCCCCGCTCTCTAAGCAAAAGAGGGACGAGCACCCTCCCCGGTAAAAAACTCGGCCTCCGCAGATAGCGGTTCTCTGCTTACCGGGACATGGTGGTGACAAAATCCCGACCACGCACTGCTGATACCGGCTTTCCCGCGTTCAAGCAGATCGCAGGGCGGGAGCATAGGAAGAAACAGGAGGGGGTCTGCTTTTTTTAAACGAGCTTTGGTGCAGAGACATAAAATGCTGGGAAAAAATGTATCCGGATCTGGATAATTTTCCCCTAATCTGTAAAAACCCTTTTACTCACCCAGAAGGGTTTTTCCCCGTTCATAAAAATCGCTCATATTTTCCTCTCTGGGTGCACTTCTGCCGCAAAACCATCTTTCTGGCTGATTACAGCGTGGAGAAAAAAAAACCCCGATCTTTCATCATAAAACTGCGAGTTTTAACAGCGCAGATCTCTCTAATACTCCCAAAAAACAGACCATATTAAATGTCCCACCCAAAACAAAACCACTGGACCACTGTTTCCCGCTTTTAAGGGCTCAACCCTGCTGTTTCCAGGGCTGCTTGGGGTTTCGGTCATTGCCTTTTCCATCTCATCCCAACTTAAGACGAAAATAAGAGCTTTCCAAAACCCCGGGTTTACACTGTTAAATGGACTGAGGAACAAAGCAGTCTACAGGCCTGCTTTGAAAGCCAACTGGGCTGTTTTTTGAAACCTCAGCCCTGTTTAAACAACTAACTGATGTGGGCATCATACATCAGTTTCTGTGAGAACGTGTTTTGGGAGACCAAGACCTTCTGCACCTTTGGAAACAACACCCCCGTTTTTCTCCCCACCTCAGGAACTGCGCAGGGCAAGGAAAAGCTCAAGCAGTGGGGTTGGGGGGCGGTACGGCAGGCCGGAACAGACTTACAAAGGAGATCAAAACCCCAGAGAAGCTATGTGAGAACTGAAAACAGCCTTTCTACTGTGACACTTCGGCTGTATGGACTGGTCTGGAAACCTACTGCCTACAGAAGCCCCGCCACCCTTCCTGAAGTCCTCCCGGGCAAAACCTCTGAAGGGCTTCTACTCAGACAGACAAAAAGCCTTCCCCCCAAAACAAACCTCAAACCAACTCCTCCACACCCCATTCAGGAAAAAAAATTTTCGACCATAAGAAACCCAACCCCCTACCTTCAGTCCTCCCCCGCACTAAAGGGGTCTCGGGATGATGAAAAATAGGCTCTTTCCAGCGCATGAACAAAAAAAAAGTTGGAGGCCTTTAAACGTCCCCCATTCCCTAAACCCTTGCAAAATAAACTCGCTCCATCTTCACCCGGATCTTCAACAGTCCTGGAAAGGGTTTTAGTCCCCTCCTGCTTAAAACGATCCCCATCCCCAGTCCCAAAAACCCACTACCGGGTTTAAAAATGACTACAGGCCTTGCCACGTTGGGGTCATAAAAATCCTTTGAGGGGCTGGTGTTAAAGCACCTAAAAGACATCACAGGCCTCTACGGGACCCCACATTTCTTACCGAGCAACAGGCAGTGTTTCCCTTTAACTTAGTCACACTTCACGTGGCAACCCCTCACCGCCCGGGACCTACGCCAGATCCTGTTTTAGCTTCAGCTCGGCCTTTAAACCTATCATACCAGACATCCTCCACCAGAACTCCCCCACTCAACGCCCGCCTCCACCTGCAGTGGATCAACAGCTTCCTGAAGACCGCAGCACAGTGAGACTGGGGAATTTTCTTCTCCCGCACCGATCTAAAATTTTTGGGGCCCCCCCCGGGGGGTGTTTTTTTCCCCACTCCTCTTCTCCCGTACACAAAAGACCCCTCAGCGGACTCGTCCTGAAATCCAATTTGCAGATACACCATGTCATTACTGATCCAGGACGGGGAGATCTGCATACAGGGGGAGGGGGATCGCCTGATACCTGGTGTGTCAAAATCCTGGAACCCAAAACCCCTCAAGACTGTGGAGATGGGGGGTGGCTTTTTGGAAAAAACCTCCTCCATACACCCCCCCCACCATCCTCAAAAACCCGTGTCGGGTGTGGCTCACTTCAGTTCTTAGGGAAACCACCATCTTGAGGACCTGAGATGGTCTCACACTGACACTGTTCGAAAAAGGCCCGCAGAGACTGTACTTTCCCGGGCAACTCAAAAGTCAACCTTCCACAGGAGCGCTGGCATCTTCTACACTGCCATCATTCAGTCTGTCCTGTCTTCATCCATCTCAGTGTGGTTTGGTTCATCCAAAAAACAGGACGGGTTTCCAGACGGGCAACGAATAATCAGGACTGCAGAGAGAATCATCAGGGCTGACCTTCCCTCCATCCAGATTTATACAGGTCAGGGTCAGGAAAAGAGCTTCAAAAATCTCCGCAGACCCCACACACCCTGCACATAAACTGTTTAGAGTTCTGCCTTCAGGCCGACGCTACAGAGCGCTGTTCACTAAAACCACCCCACAGAGACAGTTTTCTTCCCCCAGGCTGTTTCTCTGTTGAACTTCAATAGAGTACAAAACAACAGCATATAGATTTTTGCAATTTGGGCACCTTTTTATTTATTTATAATGTGAAAATTTTTGTCATTGTAGATATGTATATTCTGTAGTGCAAAAACAAAAACCAAAGAGCAAAGTGGACCAAAGTAAAATTTCTTGTTTGTATGTCAAACCTTGGCAATAAAGCTGATTCTGATTCTGATCTGATTCTGATTCGATTCTAAAATAAGAAATAGGGATCTCTTTTTTTAAATTTTCATCAAACCCCTTGCTGCAGCATTTTGAATCAGCTGAAGGCTTTTAACTTCATTTTGTGGACATCCTGATAGTAAAGATTTACAATAGTCCAGCCTTGATGTAACAAATGCATGGACTAGTTTTTCAGCGTCACTCCTGGATAGGATATTTCTAATTTTGGCAATATTTCGAAGGTGAAAGAAGGAAAGCCTTGAAACCTATTTAATATAGGATTTAAATGACATGTCCTGATCAAAAATAACTCCAAGGTTTCTTACTTTATTACCGGAGGTCAATTTAATGCCATCCAGGTTGACTAAATGATTGACTAAGCAGTTTCTTTTTTAAAGGCTCCGGTACAAAGACGACGACTTATGTCTTGTCTGAATTTAGAAGCAAAAAATTTAAAGTCATCCAAGTTTTTATATCTTCAAGACATGCTTGTTTTCTATCTAACTGGTTGGGTTCATCAGGATTTATGGATAAGTAAAGCTGAGTATCATCAGCGTAACAGTGCAAATTTATACTATGCTGCCTGATAATTTGACCTATTGGAAGCATATATATTGTGAAGAGAACTAGACCAAGTACTGAAACCTGTGGTACTCCACAATTAACCCTGGAGTTTAAAGATGATTTCTCATTTACATGAACAACTGGATCTAACATACAAGTTGACGGTTTAGATGAAGCCCATATTTCTGATAACTCAGGAAGCTCCACAGGATCAAAACAGTCCAAACACAGATCATGTTCTACAGTTATTTCCAATGTTGTTTCACTTGCTGAGGATAAAGTAATCATCTTCGGGAGTATGTCAAAGATTTTATTTTTAATAGAATCAATTTTATTTAAGAAGAATCCCATAAGGTCATGACTGCTAAGAGCTAAGGGAATGGATGGCTCAACAGAGCTATGACTCTGTGTAAGTTTAGCAACTGTACTAAAGAGAAACCTAGGATTATTCTTGTTCTCTTCTATTAATGATGAGAAATAAGCTGTTCTGGCTTGGCGAAGTGTCTTTTTATACAACAGTAGACTATTTTCCAGATTAAGTAGGAATCCTCTAGTTGTGTAGAGCGCCATTTTCTCTCCAATTTTCTAACATTGTGCTTTAAAGTACGCAGATCTAAATTAAACCAGGGAGCCTGCCTCCTATGAATAATTACCTTCTTTTTCAAGGGGGCGGCATTGTCTAATGCACCGCGCAATGATGAAGAAACACTATGAACAAGAGATTCAATTTGTGAAGGTGAAGAAACAGAATTATTGCCTTCCACTGTGCTTTTCAGTGATAATGAGGAGATTAAAAGTGGAATAGATTCTTTAAAGGTTGTTACAGCATTGTCTGATAATGATCTACTATAATGAAATTTTCTTTCAGGTGTGGAGTACTCGGTTAAATTAAACTCAAAGGTTATTAAGAAATGGTCAAACAGGACAGGGTTATGAGAAAATATTGTTATGTCTTTACACTCAATGCCATATGTCAGCACAAGGTCCAGAGAATGAAGACAAAGGTGGGTAGGTTTGTTAATGTTTTGAGCAAAGCCAATTGAGTCTAAGATAGCATTAAAGGCTATATTTAGGCTATCGCTTTCAGTGTCAACATGAATGTTAAAATCCCCCACTATAATAACTTTATCTGTATTTAACAATAAATCAGATAAAAGGTCTGAAAACTGATCTATAATTTGAGAGTAAGAGCCTGGTGGACGGTACAAAACATCGAAGAAGTGGTTTTAGTGCTTTGCAATTTGGATGAGGAAAACTAAGGATTAAATATTCAAAAGAGTTGTAGCTATTGATTGGTCTGGGACTAATCAATAAATCGGACTGAAAGATGGTTGCCACTCCTCCTCGCCCAGTATTTCGAGGAATGTGAAAATTTAAATAATTAGTAGGAGTTGACTCATTTATAGTAACATAATCCTCTTGCTGCAGCCAGGTTTCTGTTAGGCAAAATAAATCAATCTGATTGTCAGAAATCAGGTCACTAACTAGCAATGTCTTTGAAGAGACAGATCTTATGTTCAGTAGGCCACATTTAATTGTTTTATTTTTATTTTTTGTCTGAGGTTTGTTTATTTTTATGAGATTTTCCTGATTTCCTCCTTTTAGATTATTTTTTAGTCTATTCAATTTTGGCCATGGGCGAGACACTGTCTTAATAGGGTAATGGGTGGGTAGCAGTACAGAAGCTGCAGAGAGGAGTGTTAAACTACGACCCTACTTCCTGGTCTGAACCCTGGGTTGTCAGAGGTTTGGAAAACTAATAAATTCGGCCAGATTCCTAGAAAGAAGAGCTGCTCCATCCAAAGTGGGATGGATGCCGTCTCTCCGGATCAGACCAGGTTTTCCCCAAAATGTTCGCCAATTATCAATGTAGCCTACACCGTTTTCTGGACACCACCTAGACAGCCAGCGGTTGAATGACAGCATGCGGCTAAACATGTCGTCACTGGTCAGATCGGGGAGGGGACCAGAGAAAATTACGGAGTCCGACATTGTTTTGGCAAACCTACACACCGAAGCAACACTAACTTTGGTGACCTCCGACTGACGTAACCGGGTGTCATTACCGCAAGCGTGAATAACGCCTCAGTTGAATAATGTATGAATCACCTCACATTCAGATATCAGAATCAGATCAGATGTCTAAAAAATGGGTTGCTGCATCTCTAGAAAGGAGCTCAATAAGATTTTTTTCTCACAACAACCAATAACTTGACCATGCATTTGCACACAAAGCATACTTGATTTTACTGGAAAAATACTCATCTTTTGAAGTGTGAAAGTGGAACTTATCGCTGCCTTTAAAACATTTGTCGTTTACTTGTTTGCAGGATTTAGCAATGGCCACAGATGCAGAGGGTGAGAAGATCAAGGATCCCATGAGGCTCATTGTTCCCATCCTCCTGGATGCCAACGTCAGCGTGTCTGACAAGATCCGCATCATCCTGCTCTACATCTTCCTTAAGAATGGTCAGACAGCATCAGTGCTAATTGTTGCTTTTTCATGACATTGGACATAAGGTGTCTTGTAGACCACTGACATCCCTTCAATAGTTTACTCGTACTCGTACTCGTCGTCTTCCGCTTATCCAGGACAGCAGACTGAGCAGAGACAGAGACAGAGACACCCAGACACCCAGACATCCCTCTCCCCAGACACCTCCTCCAGCTCCTCCGGGGGGAGCCCAAGGCGTTCCCAAACCAGCCAAGAGACATAGTCCGGTATAGATGGCCGAGCCACCTCAACTGGCTCCTTTCGATGTGGAGGGGCAGGGGCTCTACTCCGAGCTCCTCCCGGATGGCTGAGCCCCTCACCCTATCTCTAAGGGAGTGCCCGGCCTCCCTAAGGAGGAAGCTCCTTTCAGCCGTTTGTATCCAGATCTCGTTCTTTCGGGCATGACCCAAAGTTCATGGCCATAGGTGAGGGTAGGAACGTAGACCGACCGGTAAATCGAGAGCTTCGCTTTTCGGCTCAGCTCTCTCTTCACCACAACGGACTGGCACAGTGTCCCCATCACTGCGGCAGCCGCACCGATCCGTCTGTCAATCTCCCGATCCATTCTCCCCTCACTCGTGAACAAGACCCCAAGGTACTGAACTCCTCCAATTAAGCCAGGAACTCCCCTCAAACCTGAAGAGGACAAGCCACCTTTTTCCGGTCGTGAACCATGGCCTCGGACTTGGAGGAGCTGATCTTCATGCCAGCTGCTTCACACTCAGCTGCGAACCGACCCAGTGCATGCTATAAGTACCGGCTAGAGCAATACCACATCATCTGTTAAAAGAAAAGATGAAATCCACTGTTCCCCAAACCAGACCCCCTCCAGCCCTTGGCTGTGCCTAGGAATCCTGTCCATAAAAGTTATGAACAGGACCGGTGACAAAGAGCAGCCCTACCAGAGTCCAACATGCATCGGGAACAGGTCCGGATTAGTGCCGGCAATGCGGACCAAACTCCTGCTCCGCTTCTACAGAGACCAGATGGCCCCTAAAAAAGGGCCCCCGACTCCGTACTCCTGGAGCACCCCAAACAGGGCACCATACACAGTCGAATGGAATTGTTGGAACACACCATCCGGTCATCCTTCTTATGAAGGGGGGCCACCACCCCAGTCTGCCAGACCAGATGTTGAAGAGGCGTGTCAACCATGACAGCCCCACAACATCCAGAGATTTGAGGTACTCAGGGCGGATCTCATCCACCCCCGAAGCCTTGCCACCGCGGAGCTTTTTAACCACCTCGGTGACTTCAGCCTGGGTGATGAAAGAGTCCAACCCCGAGTCCCCAGCCTTTGTTTCCACCAAGGAATGCGTGATGGCAGGATTGAGGAGATCCTCGAAGGACTTCCACCGCCCAATAATGTCCCCAGTCGAGGTCAGTAGCTCCCCACCCCGACTATAAACAGTGTTGGCAAAGCACTGCTTCCCCCTCCTGAGGAGCCGGACGGTTTGCCAGAATCGCTTCGAGGCCAACCGGTAGTCCTTCTCCATGGCCTCACCGAACTCCTCCCAGGCCCGAGTTTTTGCCTCTGCTACAGCCCGGGCCGCAGCACGCTTGGCCTCACGGTACCCCTCAGCCACCTCAGGAGTCCCACAACCCAGCCACAGCCGATAGGACTCCTTCTTCAGCTTGACAGCATCCCTTACTGCCAGTGTCCACCACCGGGTTCTGGGATTGCCGCCGCGACAGGCACCGCAGACCTTATGGCAGCAGCTATGGGCAGCAGCTTCGACAATAGATGTGGAGAACATGGTCCACTCGGACTCTATGTTTCCAACATCCCCTGGAATCTAGTCAAAGCTCTCCCAGAGGTGGGAGTTGAATACATCTCTGGCGGAGGGCTCCGCCAGACGTTCCCAGCAGACCCTCACTATGCGCTTGGGCCTGCCAAGTCTGTCCGGCTTTCTCCTCCTCCAGCGGATCCAACTCACCACCAGGTGGTGATCAGTGGACAGCTCAGCCCCTCTCTTCACCCGAGTGTCCAGAACATGCGGCTGAAGGTCTGATGATACGACAACAAAGTCGATCATTGACCTCCTGCCTAGGGTGTCCTGGTGCCAAGTGCACTGATGGACACCCTTATGTTTGAACATGGTGTTCATTATGGACAATCCGTGACTAGCACAGAAGTCCAATAACAAAGCACCAGTCGGATTCAGGAAGGCCATTCCTCCCGATCACGCCTCTCCAGGTGTCACTGTCGTTTCCCACGTGGGCGTTGAAGTCCCCCAGCAGAATAACAGAGTCCCCTGGAGGGGTACTATCAAGCACCCCCGACAGGGACACCAAGAAGGCCGGGTACTCCATATTACCGACGAAACGACAGTCGGAGACCTATCCCCAACCCGAAGGCGCAGGGATGCGACCCTCTCATCCACCGGGGTAAACCCCAACACGAGACGGCTGAGCTGGGGGGCAACAAGCAAACCCACACCAGCCCGCGCCTCTCCCCGTGGGCCACTCCAGAGTAGAAGAGAGTCCAGCCCCTCTTGAGGAGATGGGTTCCAGAGCCCACGCTGTGCGTGGAGGTGAGCCCGACTATTTCTAGTCGATATCTCTCGACCTCCCACACAAGCTCAGGCTCCTTCCCCCCCAGCGAGGTGACATTCCACATCCCTAGAGCCAGCCTAAGCATCCGGGGATCGGGCAGCTAAGGTCTCCACCTTCGTCCGGCACCCAATCCTCTTTGCACCGGTCCCTCACGGTTCCCCCTGCAGGTGGTGGGCCCACTGGGGGATGGCCTCGCGTCTCTCGTTCGGGCTTGGCCCGGCCGGGTCCCGCGAGGAGCAACCCGGCCACCAGGCGCTCTTCGGCGAGTCCCGACCCCAGGCCTGGCTCCAGGATGGGATCCCCAGCTTCGCCGTACCGGGCGACGTCACGTGCCTCGATATATTTGTCCTCATGAAGGATTCTTGAACCGCTCTTTGTCTGACCCGTCAACTAGAGCCTGTTTGCCATGGGAGACCCTACCAGGGGCATTTAAGCCCCAGACAACATAGCCTCTAGGATCATTTGAGCACTCAAACCCCTCCACCACGTTAAGGTGGCGGTTCAAGGAGGGGTTCGATAGTTTAATATGACACAATCTTTCTGTATTTTGTACTAAAATCTTTTTATAATGTTTCATACGTGTGCATTATTTTTTGCATTTTGTTCTACTGTTTTGAAGTTAATCTTACTTTTTCTGCTCTTTGCATACACTGGATCTGCAACTGCATGCTTGCATGCATGTGTGTTGCATGTGTGTTGCATGTGTATCTGAACCCGTGTGTCAGGTGTGACTGAGGAGAACCTCTGTAAGCTCCTGCAACATGCTAACATCCCACCTGAGGACAGTGACATCATTTCCAACATGGCCCACATGGGCATTCCCATTGTCTCCGAGGTGAGCTGTCCTGGACAGGAAGTCAGCTTTGACACTATAAAACAATCATTCAGTTTATTTATATACACTATACTGCCAAAAGTATTTGTCTGTCTACTTTTACATGAACATGAACTTTGATGACATCTTATTCTTAATCTATAAGGTCGAATTTATTGATGGAGGCACCATTACCAGCAATAGCAAATTTGACTATTCTGTAAACATCCTCCTCAAGGTTTAGGAGTGTGTTCACAGTTAGATGCGAAAACCAGAACTGCAGCCCCCCCTCTAATTCATTCCAAAGGTGTTGAAGAAGGTTGAGGTCAGGACTCTTTTATAAGAACAAACATCATACACCTGCAGCCATGGAAGTGATTGGAACACCATAATTCATTGATCTGATGCTGTGACCCAATACCTTTGTTAACATAGTTTAGCACCAATTCACAACAAATATCATTTCAAGGCACCTTACAAAATGACATCCAATTTACACAGAGACAGGGTGTCTGCCTCATGGACTAAAACTGGGAGCTGGTTCCACAGGAGAGGAGCCTGATAACTAAAGGATCTGCCTCCCATTCTACTTCTAGAGACTCTAGGAACCTCCAGTAAACCTGCAGTCTGAGAACAAAGTGCTCAATTAGGAACATATGGAAAATTTCAGATATCTGATGTATGATGGAGCTAGATCATTAAGGGCTTTATATGTGAGAAGGAATTTTTTAAATTGTATTCTGGATTTAACAGGGACCCAATGAAGGGAAGCTAAAATAGGAGAAATATGATATCTTTTTAAAATTTTCCTCAGAACTATTGCTGCAGCATTTTGGATCCGCTGAAGGCTTTTAACTGCATTTTGTGGACATCCTGGTAGTAAAGAATTACAATAGTCCACCGTGAACCAACAAATGCATGGACTAGTTTTTCAGTGTCACTCCTGGACAGAATATTTCTAATTTTGGCAATGTTCCGAGGTGAAAGAAGGAAATCCTAGAAACCTGTTTAATATGCGATGTAAATGACATGTCCTGGTCAAAAGTAACACCAAGGTTTTTTACTTTATTACAGAGGTCAATTTAATGCCATCCACATTAATTCAATGACAAAACAGTTTCTTTTTCAAAGATTCTGGTCCAAAGACGACAACTTCTGTCTTGTCTGAATTTAGAGGCAAAAAATTTTAAGTCATCCGAGTTTTTATGTCTTCAAGACATGCCTATAGTCTATCTAACTGGTTGGGGTCATTGGGATTTATAGATAAATAAAGCTGAATATCATCAGCATAACTGTGAAAATGTATCCCATGCTGCCTGATAATTCTACCTGTTGAAAACATATATATAGTGAAGAGAATTGGCCCAAGTACTAAACCTTGTGGTACTCCACAAGTAATGAAACAAATTTCTTTATTAGAGAAGATGTATAGCCTAAGCTTCCCTGGATTAAATGTGAACATATTGTAACCTGGAGATACTCCCATAACCTGATTTGCTGCTTTTTATTTGTAAACATCAACCATCAGATTCACAAGTGAGACTTATGGGTCTAAGAAGAAGAGATTTGTGATTCTTTCAAATCAATTCAATCGAATCATACAGATTTCAAGTCGGGTACATACATTTCAATGAATCTTACCCATCGAACAGTGCAGTCAGTTCAGTTTATTATTCAAATTGGTTAAGAGTTTTTCTATCTAAGGAAACCCAGCAGATTGCATGATTGCAGCATTCACTCCTCCTGGATGAGCACGTAGACAGTGGACAGTTGCTTGTATTGACTTTACAGCAATCGCGCGCACTGAGAATGCATGAAGTGACAGAGGAGAGGAAGACTTCCCTTTAACAGGAAGAAACCTCCAGCATAACCAGAACCAGGCTCAGTGGGAGCGGCCATTTGCCACGAATGACTGGATTAGATTAAATTATCTAAATTTTAAAATGACCACAGCTGCTAAAAACGTACATAAAACAACCATTTAAAAAGAAAATAAAATGTTCTGTCCAGTTGAATAGTTCTGCTTGTGTGTTGGTCGCAGGGAATCCCAAAAAAGGCCAAGAAACCCGATCGTAAGGAACGGATCAGTGAGCAGACCTACCAGCTCTCTAGATGGACACCGCTCATCAAAGATCTCATTGAGGTACTTCTCATATGGTGCAACTGTAATAATACTAATACTACTACTACTACTACTACTACTAATAATAATAATAATAATAATAATTACTTAGTATTTTAGATATATATATAGAATGTACTTTGCACGTGTCTCTACAGGATGCAATTGAAGACAAACTTGACCCAAAACAATACCCATACATCTCCCAGCGACAAGTTTCTGCCAAAGCCAGTGCTCCTTCGAGGTGCGCAATTTTGTTTATGTAAACATCACATAATACAAGCAAAGTTACATATCGAACCCAATATTTATGCTGAATGATGTTTCTATAGGAAGAAGTTAGACGTCCCTGAGCTATAAATCCTTTCTGTTTAGTATTGTGCTACAAAGGCATTTTTTTCTCATCATCCAGTGCTCGATATGGTAACTGGCACAAGAACAGAGGCCCCACAGAGATGAAGACAGGTCCCAGGATCATAGTCTTCATAATCGGAGGCATGGCATACAGTGAGATGCGTTGTGTGTATGAGGTCACACAGGCCAATGGCAAATGGGAGGCTCTGATTGGTAGGTTTTGGGGTCTGGATTTGTTTTAGGATAAAATATAATAACGACAACTGCTCTGTGGGTCTGAATAAGCTGTCTCAAAGGTAAAAAATAACCTGATATCTGTTAAATTGCTTCTAATTTGTGACAGAAAGATAGCATTACATAAAAAAGAAACCTGATGAGTTTTTAAACCCTGCATCTGAGCAGGATGGGTTTAATAATTTACTCTTAGTTTGTTGAGTTGTAAGATTCAGGTTTTTTATTGTTAAACACATGAGAAACAAAACATACTGATGTATTTGCATTCTGGTTGTGTTAAAACCTTACTTTCCAAAATCTTGTAGACCATCATAAATGTTTGACTATTGTTCATAAGAAGATGTCTAAACCTGGATGCAGTGGGACTACTGTAAACCTGTACTACATTCTTCATTGATACTGATACTGAGCACTCTAATACTGTGTTTATATTGCATATCATGGGCAGTCACACACTCTGAGACGGCCTGTATGTTATTGGGACTTGTTGGAGTTTATTGACAGTCAGATGCATGAAGAAGAAAGGAACAGCGGAGCCTCTTTAATTATCTGGATTTTTAAACATCATCAGATATTTTGTTTTTATTTACATTTTAATGAGACTCAAGGTTTATTCTTGTTGTGAACAGTCTTATTTCTGCCTTATCTAACAAGCATGGCTGCAGGATTTCATCTTTACTGAGCGTTAAAGATTTTCTCCTCCTGTAGGTTCCACCCACATCCTCACACCCCCCAAATACCTAAAGGATCTGCAGCACCCAGACTTCTTGGATCCCAACGCCGTAGCAGAGGGCCCAGAGGAAACACCTGCACAATAAAAGGCATTTTAAAGTAAATATACAAATGTAGTGTTCTCTTGTGTTAGCTGCTGGCAATCTGACAAACTTCTGCACCTTTCATTTCAGTGTGTGCTGTTGTTGAAGATGACACCAAGTCTTGTTGCCAACATTTTGAAGACTTGGTTAACTTAGCCAAACCTTGTCACACTGCTGGCTCAATAAATATCAGTTATTCATACCGAGTAAATAAAATTATAAAGAAATTTTAGGTCATGAAGTTAATGGCTACCCCTCCTAACAGGAAAATGTGGAAAATCTGAGTTGAGCAATCACAAATATGTCCCCGATCACCCCAAAATAAAATGTTTTTTAGTTCTTTTAATGCAGGAAGTTGTCAGTGACTGTGAGGAGCAGAATGTTTTCCAACTAAATGGTTATAGCACTATTTTAGAAATAGATTTGTAAAGATTTGAATTATTTTTATTTGGTAAGTAAAGAACCCATTATGAAATTATCTTTATAATTGATATTTCTGAAAGATCTACCTGAACATGCTAAGTGAGGAGTTCAAACGAGTTAAAAACAGTGGTTCTGATGGCTCATTCTGATGACTCATTCAACACTTAGTGTGGTAAACATACTGTTTTTCCATTAGCTGTCTCTATTATCTGCAGCAAGTCGAAAACCAAATGTTTGTCCTGTAAAAATGAAACATGCTAAAGAAGATGCCAGATTAGTTTATTGCAGGTCACCTCAGCAACAATGTCAATTGGTTAGCTGGAAATAGATTTTTGGTAAAAAGAAAAAAATGTTCTGTGACTAGTCATATTGCTGCTGCAAAGCTCATGTGTTAAAAAAAGCTGCATCCTGACCAATTAAAATTACCTCACAAAACTAGAGGTTCCTACCCCAAAAATATCTTTGATGAACATCCTAAGAAGGGCAGTTCCACACTTTTCAAGGGTCTGTGCTGTCAGTTTGTTAGGCTAAAATAAAGCTTGGCCAGACACTTTAATAAGTGACAGCATATTACTGCAGCAGAAACCCTGTAAGACAAACTGGAAACCTATCTGTGTGTCTTAGTGGCCAATTCACCTTCCTTGTTTTTTAGCATGTTTTCCTGACCTTTGTATATCCTTGTGCACTTGTTCTGTGTTTCCTGAGGCATCTAGATGTGTTTTTTTTGCTCATTATTTCTTATTGATGGTGGAGATCATTGCCCTTTTAACTCACTTTGGATTCTGATTTTGTGGTAACTTCGTGTTTTCTAATGGACCCATTGTTATTTTATTTGGCATGTTTATGGTAAATGATAAACCTTTTGTCCAATTTTGGGCCATGTGTTTAAAAAGAAACATCATAGGCTGTCACTCCCCTCTCCCTGACCAAGGATCCGTGATGAACATGTGCCAGTCTTTCACTTGCATGTTGTACTATATGTTTATATTAGGTCTTAAGTGGTCACCAGACTCATTGTATAGTCTGATAAAGTTGCCATGAAGTTACTACCAGTGAAGCTTGCACAGAGCTCTACATTTGAAGCCTTCGTGAAAGGCTTTGCTATGGAAACACAAACTCAGTCATGCTCTCTGACCTTTTCTTGTGACAGTGTAATACATTTAAGACATAATTTACGTCATATACACTAATTGGGTTGTACTTGTACCTCCAAATATTTCTCATGAATCAAAGTATGGAATTCCTTAAACATCTGAAGGTATGCTGTGAAAGTGTCTGTCAGTAGGAGATCCACTTCTCTGGTTCAGTTCTGATGCTCCATTGCTGATTTTAGGAGTGTGCCTTAAATGCACCCTGCATTGGACCCAGAGTTGGAGAACTGGAGAAATAAATGCTCTTCCTTTGAATGCATCTGGGTAAATTAATTTTTTATTGGCATCACTGTGCACAGATCAGTCAGCAACACTGAAGCTTTTACTGGTTTTCTGTCCTTGGACCATGTTTGGTGGACTTACCATGACACATTTGGAACATCCCATAGTGACTGTAGTTGTGTTGAGGTCATAACCCAGCTGTCAAACCATCACAGCTTGGTTCTTTGTCAGACTGGTCAAATTGGTATGATCCTCATTTTGTTTGCAGTCAACCTAGAGAACAGAAGGTTCATTGCTGCCTCACACATTCACACTGCCATTAGTACCCTGATATATTGAGTCAGTAGTTGTATTTCAAATTTCATTGAGCCGTTTACTTGCCGAATATTCTATGGCACACGTAAAAGGTGATATTGACATATGGATTTATGGTCCTAAAGGGTTTATTAATCAGGCAATGACAGGAGGTGTTTAGAGTTTTATTGTCAGTTATAATTAAAATAAAGAGGTAAAGTAAAACTATAAACTGACAAGCATGGGAAGGATGAGTGGAAATGATCTTCAGAAAAAACAGAACTTTAAAGAGAAGCTGATACCGTACTTTGGTGGTGGATTCTGCAAGATGCCTTTAAAACACTTCCTGAGATCCAGGTCGTCACTGGTCACGTCATTGTGAAGGCATCAGATGGTTATTCTTGCAAGTGAATGATTGGAACTGTTCAGCATGGACCTAATGCATTCAGCCTGTCTGATTTTGCTCAGGTCTCTTCTTCAAACAGACGTTTTTGACATCAAAAAGCTCCCACAGTTTTTCGGTCCAAACTCAGTCAACATTTGATTGTTACATAATGCATTTAAAGACCACTGGATTTATGTTTTTCTGAGTCTGCAGCTGTACCCAGATGCTGAAAAGTAACCCTGTATTTACCTGTGTGTCCTCAGGATCTACAGAAATCCCACCCCCCCGTCTCACCTTCTTAAAACCCTGCAAGAATGGAGAAAGAAGAGTGGCCGGGTTAATGTGTTCCTTCATCAGCACCCATAACTCAAAGCTTTGTGTCGCCAGTGTCAACCCTCCACCCCAAGCGTAGCACTTCATGTTGTATACTGTTGAGCCACTGTTACCTGAAGCTGTCGTTTAAATGATGAGTTTGTTGGATTTGCTGTGCTGAGTTTTGTTGCAGCTTGTTTGTTACATATAGGGAGCTTTTATGGATTTATTAAAGTTATCTGAATTAGTTGAGCTAACAGGATGGTGTGCAGGGACCAATATATTTCTTTTTAAAAGAGATTCATATGTAACAAAATAGAGTGTCTCTTAGAAGCAAACATGCTATAATTGTGCAGAGTTATCAGATTCCCTGTACTATGATCCGTTTGACCACAGAAATGCCAACAAAAATCCATTCTGTTAAGGATGGTTTAGCTCTAGCGCCACCATTTGGGTTGTCTCGTGTACTGTCTCCATAGTCAGCAGTGTTTTGATCCTGTAGTGATGCAGTTACCTTTTAGCTCCCTGTGTTTGTTCCTAATGCTGCTGTTTGTTTTATTGTATGGTAACACTTTATTTGAAATCTATTATCAGAGAAGACTGATGTGGTTATGAACACAAAACAATGTTGCTGTTATTGTTTTCTGCATTTGTGAACAGTTAATAAAGTGGCGTCTGTTAAGAATCGGTTTGATTTCTGTTATCTTTGAACAGCTCCGCCTGGCACACACCTCCATTAATCTATTTTTCCAAGCCAATCCTGAAAGCCTTGCAGGAACAAAGCTTGAATGCAGTGAGAAGGACGCAAGCAGGAGGACAAAGTATTTGTGCATGAGAGAGGAAATCTCTCAGAGTGCAGAAACATGCTTTTAAAGAGAGCAGTGCATATTGCAGGCAAAAAGGATTTTTTAAATGTGAGGACAAAGGTCTGAAAAATAGCAGTACAATACCGGGGGTTTTAAAAATAAAAACACCCTTTGCTTTTAAAAATTAATATCTTCCCCAAATAGGGGAGGAGCAAAGGGTTGTGCCAAATTCCCACTGTGAGTGTACGTGAGAGACAAAGGAACATAGTTTGCACAGGTAAGTCTATGTTTCTTTGGTGAAGAGGAAACATCTCCCCGTGAAAAAAAAAAACCCAATTTGAAACTCTGAGCTGGGTTTCAAACGGGGGGGACGACCCCAAACCTTAGTTTTCCCTTTCAACTCGGCAGGTCTGGGGTTTTCAATTCAATTCAATTCAATTCAGTTTATTTATATAGCGCCAATTCACAACCTGTCGTCTCCCAAGGCACTTCACAAAAGTGGTTACAACATTAATCCGAATCATTGAACAGTGCAGTCAGATTCTTTTTATTTTTTTCAAATTGGAAAAAAAAGTTTTTTCTTCAAAGGGAAAAACCCAGCAGATTGCATCCAGTCAGTGATTTTGCAGCTTCAATCCCCCCGGATGAGCATGTAGGGGACAGTGGACAGTCACGGGGGCTTTGGGATTTTGCTGAAAATCCCCAACGGGGGCATGAAAGTACGACAGGGGAGGGGAAAAAAACCCCCTTTTTTAACAGGAAAAAACCCTCCCCCAGAACCGGGCTCAGTGTGAGGGGCCCATCTGCCACAAAACCGACGGGGGTTAGAGAAAAACAGGCAGAGCCCACAAAGAAAACCCAAAAAAGGCACGATCCAGGAGTACTTCTAGGGGAAGGGAAAAAGGTAAATTTTTAATGGAGTAGCCCTTTAGTCTTTCACCTAGAAAAGAAAAAAACGGATAAACTTGGCCTTTTTTTCCAATGTTAGAGTCTAAAGGAGAGCCCCATAAGTTGTTACAGAAAAAGCTCCGTCAGTAGCTATTTTCCTAGGAGGGGAAAAGGGTTTAAACACTGAAAGACGGGGCCCCATGTGGTTTCACGGTAAGGGTGAGCACCAACCCGCCCCCAGCAAAAAGTTTCGGACACCCCCCTCTCCAGACATTTGTCACAGGTAGACACAGAGTCGGCCCGGGTGTAGTTTTCTGGGAAGGGGAAAAGAGGAGAAACAAATTTAAAAATTTTGAAATAACACCCAAAAAAATTTACAAAATTGAAGAGTAGTGTGAAAAAGGGAGTAAAGAGGGTAAAAGGGTGGTAATTATGTCCTCCCAGCAGCCAAAAGCCTATAGCACATAACTACAGAAAAGTCAGGATAACCTAAGCCACTCAAACTATAAGCTTTTCAAAAAGGAAAGTTTTAAAACCTGGGCCTTAAAATTAGCAGGGTGTCCGCCTCACGGATTAAAACGGGGAAAGTGGTTCCCAGGAGAGGGGCCTGAAAAACTAAAGGATCCCCCTCCCATTCTACTTCAGAGATTTTAAAAAAACCCACCAGAAAACCCTGCAGTCGGGAAAAGGGGGAATTGCTCTGATAGGAACATATGGAACAATCAGCTCTCTGATGTATGATGGAGCTAAATCATTAAGGGCTTTAAAATGTGAGGAGGAGAATTTTTAAAAATTTCCCTTCTGGATTTAAACCCGGGCCCCCCAAATGAAAGGGAAGCTAAAGGGGGGAAAATGATTCTCTTTTTTTAAATTTTCATCAGAACTCTTGCGGCAGCTTTTGGGAACCCGCTGAATTTTTTTAACGCATTTTGGGACATCCGGGATGTAAAAAATTCCCAAAGCCCAGCCTAAAAAGAAACCCCAAATACAGGGACTAGTTTTTCAGCATCAATCCTGGCACCCCTATTTCAAAATTTTGGCAATTTTTCCGGAGATGAAAAAAAGGAAATCCTAAAAACCCTTTTTAAATATGGGATTTAATTGACATTTTCCGGGGCAAAAATAACACAAAGGTTTTTTTTTATTTATTATCGGGGGGCAGTTTAATGCCACCCAGGTTAAAGATTTAAAAAGCAGTTTTTTTTTTTAAAAGACTCCGGTCCAAAGAGGGACAACTTCTGTCTTGCCCTAAATTTTAGGAGCAGAAAATTTAAAGTCATCCAAGTTTTTATGCCCTTCAAGACTTTTTGTAGTCTATCTAACTGGTTGGGCTCATCGGGTTTTTAGGATAAGTAAAGCTGAGTGTCATCAGGGAAACAGGGGAAAATTTTATTCTATGCGGGCCTTTAAAATTTTTTACCTTTTGGGAAAGGGAAATATAAAAGAAAAAGAAAATTGGCCCAAGTACTAAACCCCTTGTGGTATCCAAAATTTAAAACCCTGGGTTTAAAATGATTTATCATTTACATGAACAAACGGAAAACTGTCAGCAAAAAAGTTTTTAAACCAGCCTAGCGCTGTTCCCCGACCCCTACAGCAATTCCACCCTTTTCAAAGGGAGAATTTATGTGGGACGGTATCAAATGAAAGCACTGAGATCTAACAAAAACCGTACAGACACAAGTCCTTTTCCCCGAGGCAATAAAATATCATTAGTGTTTTCAGCAGGCTGTTTCAGTGCTATGATGAGCTCAAAAACCTAAAGGGAAAATTTTCCAAAAGGTCATTGCTGTGAAAAATGCTCACACATTTGTTAGAAACTTTTTTTCTCAAGATTTTAGATAAGAACGGAAAAATTGGGGATATGGGTCTGTAATTTTTTAAGTCATCCCGATCAAGCGAAGGTTTTTTTAAGCAAAGGGGTTTTAATTTCAGTACCTTAAAAGCTTGTGGGACATATCCATTTAAATAAGGTAGATTAATTTATATCTAAAAAGGGGGTGGTAATCAGAGGGAACTTCCTTTTAAAAAATTTTGGGTTTGGGGTTTGGGCTAACAACAGTTTAAGGGTTTTGATAAAGCCAATATTTTTGATAAATCAGGAACTCCTCAGGATCAAAAAAAGTCCCAAAAACAGATCAGGGTTTTAAAGTTATTTTCCCAATTTTTTCTCATTTTTGAGGATGAAGTAATCCCTCTCTGGGAGATTGTTTAAAGATTTTTTCTTAATAAATCAATTTTTTTTTGGAAGAATCCCCTAAAGTCATGACTGCTGAAGCCCAAGGGGAAAGGATGGGGTCCCAAAAGGCTTTTGACTCTGTGTAAATTTGCAAAATGGACTAAAGAGGGAAAACCCAGGATTATTCTTGTTCTCTTCTATTAAAGGGTGAGAAAAAGCTGTTTTAGCTTGGGGAAGTGTCCTTGAAAACAACAGTAACATTTTCCAGATTTTAAATAGGGAACCTCTAGGTGTGTAGGCCCCCATTTTCGCCCAAATTTTTTAACAAGGTTTTCCCCCTTTTTAAAATCCCCAGCTCGGAAATTTAAAACCCGGGGGCCTTTCCTCCTATGAATAATTTTTCCTTTTTTTTTTAAGGGGGGTTCATTGTATAATTTCACCGCGCAATGATGAAGGGAACACTCTGAACAAGAGAAAAATTTGTGAAGGGGAAGAAAAAAAAATTATTGCCCCCCACTCTGTTTTTCTTGTAATGAGGAAAAATTTAAAAAAGGGGGAAAAGATTTTTAAAGGTTTTTACAGCTCGTTTATAAGATCTATATAATGAAAATTTTTTTTCAGGTGTGGGTACTCGGTTAAAATTTAAAACCAAAAAGGGGTTTTTAAAAAAAAGGTCGAAAAGCACGGTTTTTTTGGAAAAGATTGTTTTTTAAACTGGACACCAATGCCAATTTTCAGCACAAGGTCCGAGAAAGAAGGAAAAAATTGGGTAGGTTTGTTTTTTTTTGAGTAAAAGCCAATTTTAGTCTAAGATACCATTAAAGGCATATTTTTAAACTTTCACTTTTAGTGTAAAATGAATGTTTTAAAAACCCCCCCTATAATAACCCTTTTTCTGATTTAACACTAATCAGATAAAAGGTCGAAAACTGATCTATAAATTGAGAGTAAGGGCCCCCCCGGGGGACGGTACAAAACAAAAAACAGAAGTGGTTTTAGTGCCTTTTCCCAAATTTTGGGTGGGGGAAAACAAGGATTAAAAATTCAAAAGAGGGTTTTAGCAATTATTTTGGGCTGGGACTAGTCAAAAATCGGGGCTGACAGATTGGGCTACTCCTCCTCCTCGCCCAGTATTTCGAGGAATGTGAAAATTTTTTTAATTTGTAGGATTGCCCCATTTATATAACATAATCCTCTTGCTGCAGCCAGGTTTCTGTGAGGCAAAAAAAACAATCTGATTTTCGAAATCAGGTCACTAACTAGCAATGTCTTTGAAGAGGGGAGATCTTTTTGTTCAGTAAACCCCATTTAAATTTTTTTTTTAATTTTTTTTTTTTTTGCTGAGCTGTGGTTTTTTTTTTATGAGATTTTCCTGATTTCCTCTTTTTAGATAATTTTTTAATCTATTCTAATTTTTGGCCATGGGCGAGAACGGTCTTAATAGGGCAATGGGTGAGTAGCAGTACAGAAAACTGTAGAGAGGAGTAAATTTAAACTACGACCCTGCTTCCTGGTCTGAACCCTGGGGTTGTCAGGGGTTGGGGAAATAATAAATTCGGCCAGATTTCCTAGAAAGAAGAGCTGCTCCATCCAAAGTGGGGGGGATGGGCCGTCTCTCCGGGAATCAGACCAGGGTTTTTCCCAAAAAAGTTCGCCAATTAATCAAAAGTAGCCCAAACCGTTTTCTGGGGGCACCACCTAGAAAAAAAGCCAGCGGTTGAATGACAGCATGCGGCTAAACATGTCGTCACTGGTTAAATCGGGGAGGGGACCAGAGAAAATTACGGAGTCCGACATTGTTTTGGCAAACTTACACACCGAAGCAACACTAACTTTAGTGACCTCCGATTGACGTAGCCGGGTGTCATTACCGCCAGCGTAAATAATAGTCTTACTGTATTTACGCTTATCCTTAGCAGCAGTTTCAGGTAGGATTTGATGTCGCCCCGGTGTGGCCCCCTGGCAGACAGTTGACTATGGTCGCTGGTGTCTCTAGTGCCACGTTTTGACTATGGAGCTGCCAATTACCAGAGTTGGCTTCTCAGCGGGGTGTGTCGCTGAGCGGGGAAAATCTATTAGAAACGCAGACGGGTTGGTGGTGACCTGTGGGCTGAGATCTAAAAACTATGCTTCCTGCGTACTGTCACCCAGCCGGCCTGAGATCCCGGCTGCACGGGGTCTGCGGAGGACTGCTACGGGGAGCTACCCTCGGTGGCTCCGCGCTGGCTAAGGGGCCTCGGCTATCTGCTGGTTCTTCCAACAGCGCGGAGCCGGGCCTCCAAACCCGACACCCTCGCCTCCAAAGCTACAAAAATTGCTACATTTATTACACGTACCATTAAATCACTAAAGGAGGCAGAGGAGTAACTGAACAATCTGACAGAGAGAGGAGGAGACTGGTGAGAGAAACAGCAGAACGGGTAGCCATGGTGGAGCTAAAGCTAAACGCTAAGCTAGCGACCCTTACCACTACTAGAAAAAAACCGGGGTAAAACACGGAGAGTCGCCAAACGTTAAATACAGCAACAGAAAGTATGTATTTTAACGTGCTTATGTATTATAACAAGTAAGAGATATCACAGTAGAGAGAAATCAGATCAAACGAGAGAGCCTTCACACACCAAACAATACACCAAGTGCAAAACAGGAAGTGACGAATACGCCTTGCCACGCCTCCTCCTTCCAGCCTTCAGCGTTGCCAACACAAAGTAGTGCAAACTTGTGGAGTCGAAGGAAACGGATGACAGAATTGGATTAAACTGACCAATATTAAAAGTTAATTTGTGTACAAATTGGGTTGAAATTCATATCCCATCACAAGGGTTTTTATATTAATAGTATTTTGATAACCTTAATCTTAAAACACAATATAAAGCTTTTTTTCTTCATCACAAGCGCTACGCTTGTGATGAAAAAAAGCTTTATGTTATATATAAAAGCTGGTGTTATCTTTTAAAAGGCCTTTCATGAGTCGGTTAAATTCTAGAATAAAGCAATAATTAGTCATTAACAAAAATAACCCTATTAAATAATCCTATTTTAATTTTCTTTTTTGACAGATTAGATAAACAGAATCTATGGCATCAATTTTCAAATCTTGTCGTCAAACCTCACCTTTATCTGCCTCATACCAGCGACCTCAAGGATTAATATTATCATTTTCTTCTAGCACAGGATGAATTCCTTACCACAGAGGACTTAATGAGCTAATGACCTCTATTAGAAATATTGGATTAGAACTAGCTCTTACCAGTAATCTCCCAAGGATTATTAGTGTCATTTGATTTGTTTTTCTGTTTGATTTTCTGTATCATTGTAATGTTTTTCCTCATGTACAGCGCTTTGAGGGCCTTGTTGCTGAAAAGCGCTATATAAATAAACTTGATTTGACTTGACTTATCAAGTTTGCATCCAGAATTGTCCAACATTTAGCTAGATCCATCTTTTTGTTAACTTTGACTAGCCTCTCTGTGCTTGCTGGAAAATAGCATTATACTGACATCACCATGTTTAATCATGTGGATGTGTGTTAAGAGTGTTGGTTCAACACTACCTCAAATAGGATTTTGCATAAAGGGCAAAAGTTAATTTCTTGTGTTTCTTCTATAAACTTCCATCCATCCATCCATTGTCTTCCGCTTATCCGGGGTAGGGTCGCACAGGCAGCAGCATAAGCAGAGAGACCCAGACTTCCCTCTCCCCAGCCCGTATGTAAGGGCCTGGTACCCCTTACTCCCGGAGTACCCCCACAAGATTACCCGAGGGACACGGTCAAATGCCTTCTCCAAGTCCACAAAGCACTTGTAGACTGGTTGGGCGAACTCCCATGAACCCTCCAGGACCCTGCTGAGGGTGTAGAGCTGGTCCAGTGTTCCACGGCCAGGACGAAAACCACACTACTCTTTCTGAATCCGAGGTTCGACTATCCGACGGACCCTCCTCTTCAGAACCCCTGAATAGACCTTTTCAGGGACGCTTAAGAGTGTGACTCCACCCTGGTCTGCCAATCCAGTGAAACTGCCCCCGATGTCCACGCGATGCTGCAGAGTCACGTTAACCGACACAACCCTACAACATCCAGAGCCTTAAGGTACTCTGGGCGAATCTCATCCACCCCCGGGGCCTTACCACTGAGGAGCTTTTTAATCACCTCGGTGACCTCAGCACCAGAGATTGGAGAGCCCACCCCAAGGTCCCCACGCTCTGCTTCCTCAGTGTAAGATGTGCCGGTGGGATTGAGGAGGTCTTCGAAGTACTCCGCCCACTGACCCACATCGTCCTGAGTTGAGGTCAGCAGCACACCCTCCCCACTGTAAACAGTGTTGGTGGTGTACCTCTTCCCCCCTGAGACACCGGATGGTGGACCAGAATTGCCTTGAAGCTCTACGGAAGTCGTTTTCCATGCCCTCTCCGAACTCCTCCCATGCCTGAGTTTTTGCTTCAGCAACCACCTGAGCCGCATGCTGCTTGGACTGCCGGCACACATCAGCTGCTTCCGCAGTCCCACAGACCAAAAGACCCGATAGGACTCTTTCTTCAGCCTGACAGCATTCCTCCCCGCTGGTGTCCACCAGCGGGTTCGAGGATTGCCACCGTGACGGGCACCAACAACCTTGCATCCACAGTAAGTCCGGTAAGCCGCCTCGGCAATGGAGGTGCGGAACATGGCCCACTCAGACTCAATGTCCCCCACCTCCCCCGGAACGTGTTTCAAGCTCTCCCAGAGATGGGAGTTAAAGCTTTGCCTCAGGGCAGACTGCCAGGCATTCCCAGCAGACCCTCAAGATTCGTTTGGGTCTGCCAGGTCTGACCAGCATCCTCCCCCACCATTGGAGCCAGCTTACCACCAGGTAGTGGTCAGAGGAAAGCTCAGCTACCCTCTTCACCCGGGTGTCCAAGACATGCGGCAGCAGACCAGATGACACGACAACAAAGTCGATCATCAAACTGCGGGTGTCCTGGAGCACAGAAGTCCAATAACAAAACAACACTCGTGTTTAGAACATTCCTCCCAACCACACCCCTCCAGGTCTCACTGTCATTGCCAACATGAGCGTTGAATTCACCCAGCATAACAAGGGAGTTCGCCCGGAGGGCGCTCTCCAACGCCTCCTCCAAGAACTCCAAAAAGGGTGGGTAGTCTGAACTGCCGTTTGGTGCATAAGCACAAACAACAGTCAGAACCCATCCCCCCACCCATAGGCGGAGGGAGGCTACCCTCTCGTTCACCGGGGTGAACCCCAACGTACAGGCGACAAGATGGGGATAATATAATACAATATAATATAATATAATATAATTTAGAAATTATTTTATTTTATTGAGTTGCCCCTGTGCCTGCACAAAGGCATCATGCATTGTCCAGGATTACAAAAAGTTTTATCCTTAGAGATCTTTATGGAGAAAAGAGATGAACTTGATTTAAATGTGAATTGTACAAACATGAAGGTGTAGTTGCCTATGAAACCAGAAGAGAGAGCTCTTGCCAAAGTGGTGAGATCTACTGTAAGCATCTGACAAATAAGGCTCTTTCATTCTGAGAGCTTTGAGGCATGTGAACTATGGCTTGATGAAAAGCCTATTTATAGACTTGTTTCCTTCTACAGCTGCATGGATGATTTAATCAGCATGATAAAAATGTGGAGAAAGGAAGTGAGGAGCTTTTTGAATGTCCCAATAGTAAACCCAGGAGAAACAAGATTTCACTGATTGTTCTGCATTCCATATGAACACAGTTCAGAATGACAAACTGAGTGACATCTTAAAACCTGAATGTGAATTTCATGCTGGCATAATATTCCTCTGCTGTCAGTCTGGTTGAGCTGATTCATTATGAGCCTGCTTAAGGCCAGAGGTAGAGAGGGAGTATAAGATGTTGTGAGTCATTTCAATGCTATGGAAACCAGTAGTTTCTAGAGACTAATCCACCTCTGCTGTAGCAGCCCATGTACAACAAAACGCAAGCTTATATAACCAGATCACTGTGTCAAGTTCATACAGAAAGATTTCCATAATGCCCTTTTTGTTGAAACATTTTATCTCTATGTCTTTACCTGGGTCTTTAATTTGTAACTGTGTTTAATAAATGAGTTGTGTTCAAACTAAAGGAACAAAAGAGTTGTTGCTGTCAGAACAGCATCACTGCAACAGTCCTGTTTGTCACAGCATGCAGCACTATAAACATCCTTCCTAACAACTCTATTGGCTGAGTGTTGACCTCTAAGTTTTCAGAATATGCTCTTTTATTAGGTGTACCATGCTAGAAGCGGGATAAACCCAATTTTGCCTTCCAAACTGCCCTAATTTTTCACAGCATATATTCAACAAGGTGTAAGCAACATTCCTCAGAGATTTTAGTATGATAGCAGCAGTCAGGTGCTGCAGAGTTGTCAGGTGTGCATCTATGAAATAAATCTTCTGGTGGATTGAGACCTGGTGACTGTGGAGGCCATTGGAGTCCAGTGAATTTATTTTCATGGTTCAGAAACCAGTTTTAGATTATTTGAGCTGTGTGCATTGGTGCATTAACCTGGAAGTAGCCATCAGAAGACAGGTATACTGGGGTCATACTGGAAGAACAAATGAATACTCTTAGCCCCAAAGGGGGTAACACAAAAAGGATACAAAACTCAGATAAACAACATAAAAAACCGCAATATCAAAAAGATCAAAGCAGCATTTGCAAACAGGACTAAACACAATAAAAAAAACAAAAAAGCCAGCCAGCTTGTAGTTGCTTTGCATTACTTCCTGATACATGGTAAATGGCCTGCACATGTATAGCACTTTATCAAATCTGATGACTCCAAAGCCCTTTACACTACAGTCAGTCATCCACCCATTCATACACACATTCACACGCTGACAGTAGCTGCATTTCCATTACAAATGTGCGCAAAACGTATATTCCGCTTCTGTTAAAAATGATATTCTGCCTATGTGGAAAAAACACAATTTTGCATTTGAGGTGTTTCCATTAAATAAGAAATGCAATTAAAATGGGGGAACAATCAGAGACTGTCTCTGTCAGAAATAACATTTTGGCCTACGGGCCGAGCGGTAGTGAGGAGTTCCTGGCCTTCCTGGCGTCCCTGTCCAGGGTGCTGCATAGTGCCCTTCCCAGGGACTCCGTTATTCTGCTGGGGGACTTCACACCCACGAGGGAAACAACAGTGACACCTGTAGAGGCGTGATTGGGAGGAATGGCCTCCCCGATCTGAATCCAAGTGATGTTTCATTGTTGGACTTCTGTGCTAGTCACAGATTGTTCATAATGAACACCATGTTCAAGCATAAGGGTGTTCATCAGTGCACTTGGCCAGTGCACCAGGGCACCCTAGGCAGGAGGTCATTGATCGACTGTTGTCATGTCTTCAGACCTTCAGCCGCATGTTTTGGGACCTCGACTGAAGAGAGGGTCTGAGATGTCCACTAATCACCACCTGGTGGTGAGTTGGATCCGCTGGAAGAGGAGAAAGCTGGGCAGACTTGGCAGGCCCAAGCGCATAGCCAGGGTCTGCTGGGAACGTCTGGCGGAGCCCTCGGCCAAGAAAGTATTCAACTCCCACCTCCGGGAGAGCTTTGACCAGAATCCGGGGCAGGCTGGAGACTTAGAGTCTGAATGGATCACCGCATCGATTGTCAATGCTGCTGCCCGTAGATGTAGCCGTAAAGTCTGCAGTGCCTGTCGCAGCGGCAATCCCCGAACCCGGTGGTGGACACCGGCAGTAAGGGATGCTGTCAAGCTGAAGAAGGATTCCTATTGGTTGTGGTTGGCTTGTGGGACTCCTGAGGCGGTACCATGAGGCCAAGCGTGCTGCAGCCCGGGCTGTAGCAGAGGCAACAACTTGAGCCTGGGAGGAGTTCAGTGAGGCCGTGGAGAAGGACTACCAGTTGGCCTTGAAGCGATTCTGGTAAACCGTCCGGCGCCTTAGGAGGGGGAAGCAGTGCTTCGCCAACACTGTTTACAGTGGGGGTGGGAGGCTGCTGACCTCGACTGGGACATTATTGGGCGGTAGAAGTACTTCGAGGATCTCCTCAATCCTGCCGTCACACATTTCCTGGTGGAAGCAGAGGCGGGGGACTCGGGGTTGGACTCTTTCATCACCCAGGCTGAAGTCACCGAGGTGGTTAAAAAGCTCCGCGGTGGCAAGGCTTCGGGGGTGGATGAGATCCGCCCTGAGTACCTCAAGTCTGGATGTTGTGGGGCTGTCATGGTTGACACGTCTCTTCAACATCTGGTCTGGCAGACTGGGGTGGTGGCCCCCCTTCATAAGAAGGATGACCGGAGGGTGTGTTCCAACAATTCCATTCGACTGTGTATGGTGCCCTGTTTGGGGTGCTCCAGGAGTACGGAGTCGGGGGCCCTTTTTTAGGGGCCATCCGGTCTCTGTAGAAGCGGAGCAGGAGTTTGGTCCGCATTGCCGGCACTAATCCAGACCTGTTCCCGATGCATGTTGGACTCTGGTAGGGCTGCCCTTTGTCGCCGGTCCTGTTCATAACTTTTATGGACAGGATTTCTAGGCACAGCCAAGGGCTGGAGGGGGTCTGGTTTGGGGAACAGTGGATTTCATCTTTTCCTCTAACAGATGATGTGGTATTGCTCTAGCCGGTACTTATAGCATGCACTGGGTCGGTTCGCAGCTGAGTGTGAAGCAGCTGGCATGAAGATCAGCTCCTCCAAGTCCGAGGCCATGGTTCACCCACCGAAAAAGGTGGCTTGTCCTCTTTCAGGTTTGAGGGGAGTTCCTGGCTTAATTGGAGGAGTTCAGTACCTTGGGGTCTTGTTCACGGGTGAGGGGAGAATGGATCGGGAGATTGACAGACGGGGGTGCGGCTGCCGCAGTGATGGGGGACACTGTGCCAGTCCGTTGTGGTGAAGAGAGAGCTGAGCCGAAAAGCGAAGCTCTCGATTTACCGGTGGGTTTACTTTCTACCCTCACTATGGCCAGGAATTTTTGGGTCAGCCCGAAAGAACGAGATCTGGATACAAGCGGCTGAAATGAGCCCCTCCTTAGGGAGGGGGCCCCCCTTTAGAGATAGGGTGAGGAGCTCAGCCATCCGGGAGGAGCTCGGAGTAGAGCCCCTGCCCCTCCACATCGAAAGGAGCCAGTTGAGGTGGCTCGGGCATCTATACCGGACTATGTCTCTTGGGAACGCCTTGGGCTCCCCCCGGAGGAGCTGGAGGAGGTGTCTGTAAAAGTATGAGTATGAGTACCAATTAAAATCACATGTGAATACATTGTTCACATCATCCTCCTACTACTTCCTATCTTCTTTGTTTTTTCGCCAGTGGTAACATCCGGTTGTTAATCACGTGACTCGTGTGATGCAAAAAAAGTGTTTCCAATGCAGTTTTGTGAAGTACAAGTAATTTCGATACAGCCAAAAAAATTACCTCACTGAAAAATGGGAGTTTTTTTTTTAAATTGACCTGTTTCCATTTAGGGAATTTATTTTCGTAACTACAATTTGCGCAATTTGATGGTTAATAGAAAGGCAGCTAGTAGTAAGCTACATCGTAGCCACAGCTGCTCTAGGGCAGACTAACAGAACTGGGGCTGCCACACAATTGGCACTACCGGGCCCTCTGACCACCATCAGCAGGCAGGGAGGGTGAAGTGTCTTGCCCAAGGACACAACAACTGAGACAGATGGAGCAGGGGTTCAAACCGGCAACCACTACCCAGAGGAACCACCTGAGCCACCATCACATTCTGATACATGTCATCAGACAATATAGTGTCATCAGACAATTTCTGCATGTAACATGAATCTGAGTTGTACTTAATAATAGTGTAGCAGGTGAAGAGGATGGGCGATAGCACTGTTCCCTTTGGAGTTTTGAGTTAAATTTAGGTAAAAAGGTCACTAGGATGCTGTTTTATGAATTTCTTGAACTTCATTGTAACAGGCAGATGTTTAGCTTGTTAGTTTAAAAGGTATAATATGAATGAACCAACACCAGAAATTTGTCAGATTGCAGGGAAAGATCAGATTTTTTGGAGAGAAACAATATGGAAGTAAAAATGTAAGTTTTCTTCTCCTGATTGAAAAGCTGTTGCTCCACTTGCTCCATTGTTCAGGCTTTTATGTCCATACGTCCAGGTAAGAGAGAAGGAAGAATTTAGCAATGTTAACCCATATATTTCCTTGGTAGGCAAACTGAAGGACCAATGCATTGTGCAACTAGGGAAGAATGATCAGCAGAACCAATCGCTCCAAAGTCTTCATTACACTGGAGATAAGAGAAACTGGTCTGTCATTTAGATTACTAGGGGATCCTTTCTTTCAAACAGGAATTACTGCTGAACATATCCTCCACAATGAGGGGACCATCAGGGATGGACATGTTCAGCAGTAATTCTCAGGTAGGCTGTGGCGTCTAAACAGTCCTCAGCTGGTGCTAAGGGGCCCAAAGTGTGCCTAGAAAATATCTTCTACACCATTACACCACCACCACCCACCTGAACTGTTGACACAAGTTAAGAAGACCATTCTCAGTAAATCAGCAGTTTCTGAAATACTCAGGCCAGCCCATCTGGCACCATCAAGCATGTCACATTTAAATCCTCTATCTGATGCTGGCTTTGGACTTTAGGAAGTCAACTATACCACATCCATATGTCTAAATGCAGTTGTTAACATTTGATTGGCTGACTCTCTGTGCTAACAAGCAATTGAACAAGTAGACCTAATAAAGTGGTCAGTGATTGTAGTTTGAAAGAAAGGCGTTCAAACTTTCTGTTACAATATTCACACAATCTGAACACAATCAAGAGCTTATCATGAATGGAATTAGATGAGAAGTGGTATGATTTTTTCTCACTGTGAACTATGGACATGGGCCTTAATGAGTTCCCTGTGTGAATCCTGACAAGTCATTTTGTAAGCATAAAAAGAAGCTGATTTATGTTGGCACTTTAAAATTATCCCCTAAAGCCCTTTTAGATATGGCATAATCAATATCAATGGCCTTATCAGCCTCTTAAGCTTTTCCTGAAACCGCAGTTATCCATGTTCCATTAGGCCATGGACATAACAATAAAGAGACAAGCACGCAATTCTAAACACCACCTCTTCATAGCAGTTAACAGGTACCACAAGTGTCAGCCATGAGTCAAGGGTATCAGTGATGTTCTTTTGTGTTGAAGCAGCCCTCCCCTTATACCATGAAGGCACCCAAAACATAAACAGGCTTTGAATGGTATAGAAATGGAAGATCTATTAGTGTGAAATCCCTGTTCAAACCATGGTCTGAAAGCAGACAGATGCTGTGGCCTTTAGGATGGACAACTTAAAACTAAAATCTCTGCTCTTAGCAATGAGGTGCCAATGTTATCATGTTTTTAAGTGAAAAGACAACTCTGTTGTAGTTATCACTGACCAGTAGAACAGAAGAGAACAGAAAAAAAAATCAACTTGTGTATGACACACATAGAACGATGTAGATCTGTAGGATACCAAATTATTGTGTCCTGCACTAAAACTGTCTTTGTGCACACTTTTTACGCAGGTTAATTAACAGTTACACTAACAAGGCATCAGTTCATTTGACCACTCCTTGATGTCTTGCATCAAACAGCTGCAGTGTGATGTCAAAGAGAAACATGCAGGGACTAGCACAGAGATGGTAAGTAATGGTTCAACAACATTTTTATTATTTTTTGTAAATACACTTCTATAAATCTATGTGTAGTCTCGCCCTGTACACGTATTACAGTATTATCAGTTACCTCCTGCATAGTATATATCACTACTGTATACTATATATATATATATGTATATACGTATATTAGTATATATAATATATATAACATATATTATATAAATATATATACTATATAATAGTACTATATACATATTATCTAAAACCTACCCTCCCCTATAATACTGATACCGCATATAGATCATATATCGCATATATATATATAAAATTATTCCCCTTCCACTCTATACTATACTCAATATATCATATAATATATATAATATATTATATATACTATTATATATATATATATATATATTATATACTATATTATATAATAAATATTACAAATCATTGAAAGGGCACGTCAACCAAAGCAACACTCCAGATGTGAATCTGAATCTTGCCTGACTTAAAAACCATTTTTTTTTTAAATCCAAAATTTTTTTAGTAATCATCTCTATGTGACTGTAGGTGGACTACATCAAAAATATAATCACAAAACAGACTAATCCTAAAATATAATTTAATACTATTTATTCTGATTTATTGTTATGTGGCTGGGTTGCACACATTTGAACGATTTACCTGACCACAGGCAGGATTGGTGATGCACAAGAAGCCGCCCCCGCCGTATTTAAAAGTTGAACTGTTAATATGCTTTAAACTTGGAAATTATATGTATACATTTCTGGTTCTGAACTTCTCCTCCCATGTTTATCTGTTCTTACTGTAAATTCAATGTATTTTTGCCCTGTAAACCTTCACCCACCCTCTTCTATAATGCAGCAATTCTGGTGATTCAAACAGCTCTGAGAATGATCCTACAACCCATACCTACACATCATACAAAACAGTTTTATTTACCAGCAAACAATTCTAGGTTTATAAAATGTATCTTAAACAAAGTTAAGTTATATTCTCTTAATTAAAAACAAAATTAAATCAGATCAAGTGTTGTAAAAGATAATAATAATATACATTTAATGCCAATTTCAGACATAGTTGACTGGGAACAACCAACATCTCACAGGCATCTGTATTGGTTGACCTATTTGAAGGTCATCTGTGATTTTTTTGTCCCCTTTGCAACACAGTAAAACATATGTCTTAATATCCTCCAGATGTAAGGATTCAATATGTTTGCCAGGGGGGGTGAACGTTACACAAGGGTCTTTCAGTCTACTGAAATTCATTAAAGACATAGAGGTTTCAGGCAATAACATAAAATCCTAAACTCCTAAAACAATAATAACGTTTTTGTTCTTGGTACTCTTTAAAATAGTTGAACTTGTTAATAAAATGCTCTAGGAGACAACTTGTGGTAAATGTGTTCTTACATTTAATTGTAAATGTATGAACTCCTAGAAGCGAACAGGCATGAGTGCTTATTATTATGCTAAGTTTTGCTTTCTTGAGTTCTCATTTCTCCTCTGACCTAGAAATCATTCACCTCTTACTCAGTGGAGGATCCTTCACTTTCCTAAATTCACATAAGCTTGAAGCTGTGATGACATGTTTCATTTATGTTGATTGGAATTGTTCAGCTGTTTTGACTATAGTCTGTTTTTGCTCATACTCTGTGACATTATACACATATATGAGTTTAAGAGTTTTATTTCTTTTGCGAACTTGTTTCTGGGTGATGTCGGTTCCTGAGTTTAATATGATGTTTTCTGTGTTTACTGTATTTTTAACATCTGTTCATTATTTCACATTTGTATCCTACGGAGCCCGCCAAGAGACATGGGGAATTTTTTTTTCTTTTGCGTCTCCTCGCAATACTTTCTGAGTTCACTCGCAATACTTTTTGCGTTCCTACGCAATTGTTTTTGCGTTATCTCGCAATACTTTGTGGGATAGTTTCCAAGGCAGATTTCAAAATAAAACTCAATAAATCTCAAAAACTGGTATGTTCCATTTTTGCAGTTGTCTGCTTTGGAAACTATCCCACAAAGTATTGCGAGATAACGCAAAGACTATTGCGTGAGAATGCAAAAAGTATTGCATGGGGACACAAAACAAAAAATCCCTCCATGTCCCTTCGCGGGCTCTGTAGTATTCACTGTCACTCATCTCAGTATAATTGTGTTGAGTATTACTTGTTAGACTGCTCTGTGTCATTTACAGACTTTGAGTTGTTCCTTCATCCACCTTAAGTTGTATTGGCCAAATAAATGATGTTGGGATAGATATTTCTAAAAGTCTGTGACACTCCCCATCAGTAAACCAGTGCAATATTTGTTTAAAACTAGTAATACAAATATAAATCTCTACTATTTAAATAAGAAAATTATCATAAATGGACACAAAAAAGCAGATTAAACAGCAATGGGGCAAAGAATAACTCCATTAATGTCACAACCGTCATGGGAAGCTGTTGCTACTTCCAGAGAACTTAACTAAACAGCTAAGTGCTGCTATTAAAATATTGCTGATTCACTTCAAGTATGACTACTGCAGATTTGCTGGGAGGAGAGACATCAACAATGTTTTTAGAGGAGCTGCTGTTGCTGCCCATGCAGTTGATAAGGGTTATATGGCCATATTCAAACAATGAAGTAAATCATTCTACAGGCAGAAATATCATTCAGAAGTGGAAGAAACTAAGTTAGGAATATTCCCAGTAGCGATCATCACAGCAAATCAAATCTAGTGTCAGATTGTTCAATGCAAGGAGAAATTACAAAAACCCAAGAAATACTTAGACTATATAGGCCTCAGTTAGCACGCTAAAAGTGAAAGTTCATGGTAGAACAATGGGTAAAACAGTGAACAAGTCTGGCTTATTTAAAAAGGGGGCTGCATGGTGACGCAGCTGGTAGCACTATTGTTCTGCAAGAAGATCCTGGGTTCAAATCCCTGCCTGGGTTCTTTCTGCATGGAATTTGCATGTTCTCCCTGTGCATGCATGGGTTCTCTTTGGGTACTCTGGCTTCCTCCCACAGTCCAAAAGCACAAGTGTTAGGTAAATCAGTGTCTCTAAATTGCTCTTAGGTATGAGTGTGTGGGTGCATGGTTGTTTGTCCTGTGTCACTGTTTTGCCCTGTGATGGACTGGCAAGATGTAAGCAGGTATAGAAAGTTGCCGAATAGCTTGTTTAAAAGGTTTGCAAGAGGAAGTCTCTTGTCTTTAAAAAAATTTTCAGTGTGATTTAATACTTAAATGAACTATGTCCTCTAGACCAGTGAGACCAAATTAGAGATGTTTGGCCATAATGAAAAGCACCATTTTGAGTTCATAACTAAAATCGACATATCAGGCCAAGCACCTCATACCAGCTTTCAAGGACAGAGGTAGAGAAGGCTGATAATAAGGGCTTGTTTTACAGCCTCTAGACCAGGACGCCTTGCAGTCATTGACTCATCTAAATTAAACCATTCACAGGGCAATGGTCTTAATGGTCTCCAAAGACTTTTGGAGAAATATTCTAATGGGGCAAAGACTTTTCCAGACTTTCCCTGGCAACATACAAGAGTATTGTTAAACATCAGTTGAATGCAATTTGAATAAATGTTTCGAAAAGTGTATTTATAGTCACTGGAGCAATAATGATTTGTATTTCCACTGAACCTTTCGCCTTCTTAATGTTTTCAATCTGATTGTGTTTTTTTCAGTTGGAGCCAAATCACACACATTACATTTCTTTCTGACATTTAGAAAAAAAAAAAAAAAAAAAAACATGTTTGGCTGTTAACTGACTGCCCTAAGCTGGGTCTGTAAACAGAGTCAACAAAAGTCTCGCATTTCCAGTAGTCACCTTTTATTTAAAGTTGACAAACCTTTCCTGAGAGACTAAAACTTATATCAAATTAATGATCTCTATATAACTTTCATCGCCTAATAAAGAAGCTAATTTCTTTTTCTGCTTTTTTCTTTGTTCTCCTTTAAATTGTATTCCGTTTTGTGGTATTTTCCTTAACTTGATTGTTAAGAAAATCTAAAATAATAAAACAACTGGGTGTGAATGATGTGATTTTTTTCTGCAAACTAACAAACATGGCCCAAAGTTATTTTTTTGACATATTGTTTTACCCCAGACTGCCCTAATGTTGAACAAACCACTCAAAGAGTTAAAACATTTCTAGTTATAAAACTAAAGTAATAACATTAGACCAAGGTCTGATGCAAAGAAATATTAATCTAATATCCTTTTGTTTAATTAGCATGTGGAAATCTATAGAAAGCAGTTAAATCCAGAAATCCAACACATCTTTGTGATATCTATAACCCTGAAATGAAATAAGGACAATTATTAGAGGGCGTTCATTGACAGTTCTCAATGGTGCATAACATTGTCTTTTCAAACTAAAGTGTATAGAGTGATTGTCTTTTTACTAGAACCCTGGCTCAGCCACCAGGAAGTCAATGTGGTCCTTCTCTTTGGTCTTGAAGGCTTCAGCAATTATTCGGGCAGCCTCTTTGTGCTCCCGTCCTCTCAGGGAAATTCCGTTGACTTCCAGGATGACCTGACCAACCTTCAGCTGGCCACAGTTATGAGCTGAGCCTCCTTTCTGTCAATGTGGACACAAACAGATGGGCGACTGTTACAGTGCAGGTTGTGTAGTAGCAAAGAACTTAATACAGTCAGAGTATATTTTCGATAGCCCCCTCAACTGATTATATTTTCATGTTGCTCCATTTATGTGTTAGCATCTGGCTGTCTTCTGTAGCCATGTTTATGAGGCTATAGAAGACAGTGAAACCAGTTATTAGGGGAGTTGATCTTCAAAGGTCTTTCAGTGCAGCAGTCTCTACACATAAACGGCTGAAGAGTATGGATTTAAATACTAAGTTGAATCACTGCATTTGTTTTGCCAGCATTCATCATTTCTTATATATTTTTAAGTATTTCTGCTAAAACCAGTTCTTTACAACGTTCTAACCTTGGGAACGAATGGCAAGAAGTTACTGCAAGTTATTCTTTGACCTTTTTGTAAACATCACCTTTTTGATTTACCATTCACAGAGCCTGAAAAGGAAAGCTTGAGGTAAAATGTTAATTTAAGCAAGAGCCCCCCTGTACAGGGGTTAGACAATGAAACTGAAACACCTGTCATTTTAGAGTGGGAGGTTTCATGGCTAAATTGGACCAGCCTGGTAGCCAGTCTTCATTGATTGCACATTGCACCAGTAAGAGCAGAGTGTGAAGGTTCAATTGGAGGGTAAACAGCACAGTTTTGCTCAAAATTTTAAAATACACAACATATGGGTGACATACCAGAGTTCAAAAGAGGACAAAACTGTTGGTGCACGTCTTGCTGGCGCATCTGTGACCAAGACAGCAATTTTTGTGATGTATCAAGAGCCATGATCAGGGTAATGTCAGCATAACCCCCAAGAAGGACGAACCACATCCAACAGGATTAACTGTGGACGCAAGAGGAACTGTCTGAAAGGGATGTTGGGTGCTAACCCCGGATTGTATCCAAAAAAAAAAAACCACGGTTGCCCAAATCACGGCAGAATTAAATGTGCACCTCAACTCTCCTGTTTTTCCCCAGAAATGTCCGTCGGGAGCTCCACAGGGTCAATATACACGGCCGGGCTACTATAAGCCAAACCTTTGGTCACTCATGCCAATGCCAAACGTCGGTTTCAATGGTGCAAGGAGCAAAAATCTTGGGGTGTGGACAATGTGAAAATGTATGTTCTCTGATGAGTCCACCTTTACTTTTTTCCCCACATCCGGGAGTGTTACGGTGTGGAGAACCCCCAAAGAAGCGTACACCCAGACTGTTGCATGCCCAGAGTGAAGCATGGGGGTGGATCAGTGATGGTTTGGGCTGCCATATCATGGATTCCCTTGGCCCAATACTTGTGCTAGATGGGCGCGTCACTGCCAAGGACTACCGAACCATTCTTGAGGACCATGTGCACCCAATGGTTCAAACATTGTATCCTGAAGGCGGTGCCGTGTATCAGGATGACAATGCACCAATACACCAGCAAGACTGGTGAAAGTTTGGTTTGATGAACATGAAAGTGAAGTTGAAATTTTCCCATGGCCTGCACAGTCACCAGATCTAAATATTATTGAGCCACTTTGGGGGTTTTTTGGAGGAGCGAGGCAGGAAAATTTTTTTCCTCCACCAGTATCACGTAGTGACCTGGCCATTATCCTGCAAGAAGAATGGCTTAAAGTCCCTCTGACCACTGTGCAGGACTTGTATATGTCATTCCCAAGACGAATTGATGCTGTATTGGCCGCAAAAGGAGGCCCAACATCATACTAATAAATTATTGTGGTCTAAAACCAGGTGTTTCAGTTTCATTGTCCAACCCCTGTACATTTACCAATGATTTTAAACTCTTAGATTGAATCCCTTGTATCTCGTACTTTATTTGTTCTGAAACAAACCTCTTAAACATTCTTTCACCAGATCATCCTTTTCAATATATGCTTAGAATTCCCAAGAGAGTGTAACATGAGCAAGTAATAATCCAATCAGTCTCATAATCAGTTTCATACTTTATAAAAATCAGTCTGAAAGACAAATGTGTTTCTTGCTACAAAGTGATCTCTATCAGAAAGTTCAAGAAATATCAGGAGATGTTTGTATATTTCTCAGGATTAACATTTATTTAGGTTCACCCAAGGATAATTAAACTTAATTTAAAGATTTTAGGAAAAAACTATTAATAATACAACCACACTAAGGCTTCTCATTTATGATATTATTAACTAAATAGCAAAAAGAAGAACAAATCTAGCTGAGAAAAACAATGCTAATCCGACTACAAACTGCTACTGGAATGTGTTGCAAGCATAAAATTCAAAGAGTGCTACATTGTTAGAAGTCTTACTGAGGATTGCTATGCTGATTCTTATAATCTCCTACTTATAGTGAGGCCACAACATCTTCAAAAAGTCTTACTATTGTATTTATAACGTCCAAAGCACAGCACTTGGTGCTCTGTCATGGTTACAAACTATGGCCACTGTGTTTTTGCTGATTTCTGCAAGGCAATACTTTTTAAGAGCAAGGTAACTGAAGATGGCTCTAACGGTAATTTTCTTTTAATAATAACTATACAAATACTATACTACTACCATGCTATTCAAAGTGTCCAGTAACAGTCATAATTTGTGATTGAGCAGGACCATAATGCAGGCAGGAGGACAGGAGCCACATGGTGAGTCGACATGATTTTAATACAAGTTGACAAAACTTACATACATAGGCAGGGTGACAGGCAAAACACTGAACTAGGGAGAACTAGGGAGGTAGCAGCTACAGCAGCACATGCACAGGCAACCAATGCAGAGAATCCAGTGGAGAACAAAGAAAAGCAGAGAACTTAAATACTGAGGGAAGTGGAGTGTGAACCAATGAATTGGGAGAGGAGCTAATCAGGAAGTATAGAAAACAGCTGTGACCAGGAATGCAGGGAAACAGAGGAAGAGTGACCAATTAACACAAATGGCCAAGGAGAGCAGGGAGCCAACCAGAACACAAGAAAACAATGATCAGACTAAACACAAACAAGAGGAAACCAGATCTATCAGGATATAACTAAATACATCTAACACCGGAGCCCAGGAAGCAACAAAACTAAACACAAGTAACCAAAACTAAACAGAAGGAATCTAAACATGAATGAACAGAAAAGCACATGGCTTTGCAGAGAAAGTAAACAAACACAAAAACCTAACAGAGACAGATCCTGAGAGTAACCATCTATTCCCTTAACCAATAAGTAGTTTCTATCAATTCATTCCATCCATAGAATGTTCCGCAAAGATAATTATCACAATCTCTCTGCTTTGGCTCATCAGCACGTTTTAATCATTCATGATTTATCGTCATTGTCAGGATCTGTCTGTGTGCTTTTTCTGTTTTTTTTTTTTTCAGCAGATTCAGTTGGAGGGTGGAACTGCGCGGCTGCCGTCTCACACACCTGTGAGTTATCAGGCTCGTTAAGGCAGCTTTTAAGGAGCAGGATGCTGATCATTCGACGCCTGAGTGTCGTCCTGTGTGGTACCTCAAGCCCTAGCATCTCGATCCTGACTAAAAAACCTTTGTGTTAAACCTTTGTAACCTCAAGTTCTGCTCCTTCCTCTAAGGTGCCTCCTGAGGCTAACTTCCTGAGACCTCCCGGTGTTCTCCGTGCAGCCTGGTCCAGCTTATCTCTGGAGCTCCACGTTTTCAAATTGCAGCCTGACTCCGACCTACCTCAAGCGCTCCACCTACCTAAACCTGCCCCCCTCCAACGAACTGCTTATCTCCTCCAAACTCAGAGGTGCCTGTTCGAACCTGACCTCCTCTCCCGAACTCCACGTCCGCCTGCAACCATAAGCAATCCTCTCTCTGACCATTCCTCCCCATTCTAAATCCAAGCTCACCATTCTGCTTTCCCTACCCAGAAGACGAACCGCTAGAGCTGCCGAAAGTTCCCGAAGTTCCCTTCTAAATAAATGTCTTAAACCTTCCTAGTCTCCTGAGAGTTTCTCCATGTGGATCAAAAAGCTTGGTAGAATGATGACAGTCACATTGCTCACCCCCAACATTGCATCAGCCAGAAATATTAATTTGTGCTTCATCTGGACTAGTAAGTGCTGATATGGACTGTTGTCATAAAGAAGTAGCCAAGCTAAAGGGAAAGCTCTGAAGTTACCAGATTGTGGATACAAGGTGGAATGAGTTTCCTCTGTAGGGTGGCTGGACTCATACTTTAGGGAGAGGGTGAGGAACTCCATCTAGGGGCAGGTTTAACGAAAGCTGTTGCTCCTAATTAAAAAAGGCAAAGGTGATTCAATCATCTGCTTCGACTTCTTGGCTCTACTTGATAGCATAACGTTGTGTCCTGACATTCTGAGAGGCTGAAAGGAGTCATGTTGTTCACACAGCCACAGGAAAAAACACATCTGGGGGCCTGTGACAGCTAGGAGGGTAGGGTAAGATGATATTACATCTCACCTTATACCCACATTATACAGTTTGGTTATGAAAATGTTAACTCTGGTGCCAAACTGATCTAGATTCTAAACTGCTTGGAACTTATGTTTGAGAAAAAATATCAGCCTATAATAGAAATGTTTACTAAAGAAGAGAGATAGGGAGTATTTTGTACTGCTAAATTGTCCTAACTTTGTTTGTCTTTCTTATTAAACCAGAACATGATGTTCACAATGATGGCTTGAACTCCTAACCAGTACCAATTATTTTTGCTGTCTTACCTGAATAGTCACAATCCGTGGCAAAGGTTGTCGTGTATTCACTCCTCCCTCTATAGCAATGCCCAAGGTGTTGGCATTTTTCACCACTCGTACCAGGACAGTGTTGAGTGCTGAAATGGGTGAGCTTGTCTGCTGCGACACAAGGTGAAGAGAAGTCAGCAGGAGATACTCTGAGGTTATAGATCATGTGTTTACCATTGTTTATTGACAGCATTAAAAATCTGGTTGCATACTCCAGCAAATGAGAGCAGTGGAGGCAATTCATTCTACTTTGATTATTTCAGGTTTTGGACTTCTCCAAACAGAGGTATTTCATCATTATGAAAGATCATTGTTATCAATTTTATAATTCATCAAAGGATTTTATCTGCTTGGTTTTGTTTGTGAAGGCTGAACATTTATAAATGTGTTTGCTGCTGAGCAGGGTTGGGCATCGTTTGAATTTGAACAATTTGAGTTCCAATTCCTCTTTTGAATTCCGGTTCCTAGCGATTTGTGATTCCGATTCATTAAAGAACCAGGGTCAAAAAAGTTTACATGATTTAAGCGGGCTGGTTAACCAGAGATTTTTTCTGGATGAAATTGTCTGAACGTCTTCATGAACTTTTTACTTTTTATGAATTTTACTTAAAATTTCTCACAGGGCTATTTCAACCAGTATATACATGTCAAACCTATGGAATTAGAATATAAATGTTAGGAATTTTCTTTTCACAGGGGTACTCTTTCAAAACAGAGCTTTATTTCTGAAAACTTCATGAAAACAGATACTTACATATGTTCCAGGTCATTTGTCTATGAAAAAATACACAGGATAATGTCAGGTGGGTATTTGCGCTTGAGTTGACCCACTGTTATAAGTCGAGTATGACTTGTTAGTTGCCTCAATGTTGGTATTAGAGGCATTTTATTGTTTTATTACCTGATTCCGACTGCAGTGTGGTGGTAGGCTGAGTGTCGGAGCTGGAGAAAGAGGCAGCGAAGGAAGGCCAGCGCAACGCGTCAAAGACAGGGCTCCCTGCTATTTCTACACCATGAATCCGGAGGCGTTTAACCATGTTGGTCATACAACCTCCTTTGCATGGTATAATCTAACTGCAAGTGTTGCACTGAACCGACTGGTCATATCTTTTATTAAAATTAAGCCAAATGGGTTTCCCAGTTTCACAGGGTCAAAGTGCGCGACCCATGTACCGAGGCCACAGTCCTCGACGCAGCCATATTGGTTCGAATCCCGGCCCGTTGATCTTTGCTGCATGTGTTCTCTCTCTCCACCCACTTTCCTGTCAGTCAAACTTACAAAAAAAAATAATAAATAAAGCCACACTTTCCATCGCCACCGCAGTGTGTGGATGGTTGCGCACACACTTCCTTCATTGGTGTTCGGCGGCTTCTTCTTCCGGTCAGGGGACTGGGTATTGAAACTAGGAATCGAAAATTAAAAGTTTCAACAAGTCCCCAAGAATCGGAATGCTCCAATCAATTTTTAAGATTTGATGCCCAACCTTTCTGCTGAGTAAATAGAAAGAGCTTTGAACCTGGGGACATGACAGCAAAAACTTCTGTAAGATCGGGAACATGCTTTGAAAGTCGACCTTACTTGTCTTGTGGCCCCTGTAGGAGGCACGTGGGCCCCTTGCTGTTCCAGATGTCCCTGTTTATTCTTGCTTGGTCTTGGGCTGCCATCCTTACTAAGGCCTCCTGCATCTGCTATATCGACACCACTGTCCTCACTCAGAGTCTGACCACTGTCTGACAGCTGAGACAGGGTGGCACCTAGAGAATGCACAATCAGGAGATTACAACACATTTTATGATACTGTATTATCAACATGTCAACATCTACAGATGTGCTGGGAAGTCCAAATAAGGTAGCTAAACATAGTTGCAGTGAACATGTAGCCATTGTTTTTTTCCTGTCAGCTCTGTCATATAAATAACAGAAAAAGTACATTTCTAATTTAGATATGATATCAAAACTCCTTTTTGGAAATCTTTAGCTCTACATTTTTAATATAAAAGTCATGCAGCTTTTTAATGCGGTTTTACAAGGCTTATATGTTGGATGTGGACTGGATTGATCTTTCATGTCATGCACCACTATTTTTCTGTCTCTGTTCTACTACCTAAATCATAAAGATTAAATTGGCAAATCACTCAATGGTGTGGCTATTTCCAAGTTTATTTTTGCTTGTTTTTCAAGTCTATACCTACGTAAAGGTAGCTGATGAAAAATGCATACTTACGGAAATCGTGCAGTGTAGCTAACTACTGATATGGTCTATATGTTAAAGCAGATTACACAATAAATTATTTATGGAGTACCACAGGGTCTGTGCTTGGGCCAATTCTCTTTATTACATACACTATGATACTGAACGTATTGGGACACCTATCTAATCACTAAATTCAAGTGTTACAATCACTTTCATGGCAACAGGTGAATAATGTTACAGCACTCAGCATATAGACATGCAGAGTGCTGCAATAAACATTTGGGAAAGAATTGGCCAATCTCAGTTGCTTCATAAATTCCAGTGTGGTACCATGATAGGATGCCAACTGTGCAATAAGTTCAGTCATGAACTTTCCTTGCTGCTAAATATTACACCGTCAACTGTTAAATAAAATAAAATGGAAGCGATTGGGAATGCTACAAGGTTGTATTGCAAAACTTCATGTGCTTTATATTAGCTGACGAAAAATACACAGAGAGATTCGTGGAATAGGTTCCATGGCCAAGCAGCTATATCCAAGCCCTTACATCAAATATTCCTATAAACACACACCATAACCTTGTATATAGTCTTCTCAGACGAGTTGAAGTAGCATAAGGTGGGCCAAAGTCTTTGTATCAGAAATGGGACGTTATTAAAGTTAAAGGTTAGTAACCCAGTACTTTTGCAAATGCACATATTTCCAATTGGTGAAATAATTTGATTGCAAATTTGGTGAATCTCCATGCCTTAGGCAATAACTTTCATCCCATAGGTTGAACTACTTATCTGTTTCTCTCATCAACGAAGCCACAAACTGAGCCACTGCTGCCATCAGCTCTGTATACTTTATGTTTAACATGGAAAGTACTCCTGGATTAGTGTGTTTTTTTCATGTGTGTCTGCTCTGTCATCTCAAACCCCCAGTCGTTGTGGCAGATGGCCGCTCTCACTGAGCCTGGTTCTTCTGGAGGTTTCTTTCTGTTAAAAAGGAGCTGTTCTTTCTACCGTCACCACATGCTCATTCAGAATGATTCATGGCTACAAAGTTAACAACTTTATACAATCAGCTGAGGTAGAAAGATAGATAACTTTTTACCAGATTGAATTCTGAATGAAGAATTTGACTTTATTATAACTATTATAGAACTGGAATGTTTATAATTGAATATAATTCTGTCTACATAAATTGCTTGATTTGATTATTTCTTTGTAAAGGGCCTTGAGATGACATTTTTTATTACATGCTTCTAAATATTGAGACTAATTTTGATTCAAAAAACTTTACTCACACAAGCACTAGTAATATACCTCTTTGCTGTTGCCTGGAGTCAGCAGATAGGCGGTTCATGTCAGTTACGATGATTTTGTGGACGAGGGCAGGTGAGCAGGGCCGGTCTGGACTACAGGACAGAGCAGTAGGTATCATGTGAGAGGGACACGGGGAGGGACACGGGGAAGGATGTGGTGATGGATGAGGTGATGGCACTGGAGATGCTGCTTTAGAAGAGGAGGCAGACTTCAAGAAAACAGTTGATTTTTCATAGGAGCTTGACCTAGAAGAGAGTTTGACCGCTGCCTCTGGTTTAACAGATATCGAGGAGTCCCGATGGTGCAGGAAGCCTGGACAGGTGTGGTGTCCTGAACTGGGTCGGCTGTAATGGCCAGCATGTTGGTAAACATGCTGAGTAATATGTGGATGGGTGTATTGCTCTGAGTCAGAGAGGTGAGGGGTGCTATGGCAGGTATGATGGAGAGCATTGTGAGGGGTGTGATGTTTTGTAGACGCACAGGCATGTTGGGCAGATGTTAAGGAGGGCTGTTGGCAGGTGGGGAGAGATTTAAGTGACTTGTGGAGACATTCTTGAAGCAGCCGAGTGGGCCCAGGGGGGGGCACGCTGGAACTGGGCTGCAGCAGCCGGGCTGAAGGCTGCTGGCTGAGCTCTTTTTCCCTGGTAAGAATATTCTGGGCCGGGATAGATGTGGCTCTGAAGGGTGGAGGAGAAGACTTCATTTCATCCTGTCATTGAAAAAGGTAATTATATTAAAAAACTTTAATAAAGAGTGCAGTTCCCCACTTTGACAATCCATTTTTTGGACTTTCTGACCTTGGGCTTCCCAGTTAAACAAAATATTAGCTTTTATCTAAACTTTCAATTGTATGTTGACCTAAAACCCTACCCAAATTATTTAAGGAAATGTTCCCTTTTTATTACAACCCCTTTTAGGTTTGATTTAAACCCCCACACCCCAAGCTTTTAAGGTGCGTAATTAAAACCCTTTTTTTAAGAAAACCCTTCGCTTGACCAGAGGTTTAAAAATTACAGACCAAAACCAATCTTCCGTTTTTATTTAAAAATTCTGGAAAATATGTGCTAAAAAATGTTGAGCATTTACTCAGCAATGATCTGTTTGAAGAGTTTCAGTCAGGTTTCAGAGCTCATCATAGCACTGAAACAGCTCTGCTGAAAGTCACTAATGATATTCTTATTGCCTCAGATAATACACTTGTTTCTGTACTTGTTCTTTTAGATCTCAGTGCTGCATTTGATACAATCGATCACAATATTCTCTTAAAAAGGCTGGAACATGCTGTCGGGATCAGGGGAACAGCGCTAGGCTGGTTTAAATCTTATTTGTCTGACAGATTCTAGTTTGATAAATCATCTTCAAACTCCAGGGTTAATTGTGTTTAAATGTTCATATTTAATCTGGGGAAGCTTAGGCTATAGATCCTCTCTAATATAGAAATTTGTTCATTACTTGTGGATTACCACATGGTTCAGTACTTGGGCCAATTCTCTTTACTATATATATGCCTCCAACAGGTACAATTATCAGACAGCATGGGATACATTTTCACTGTTATGCTGATGATACTCACCCTTAATTTTCCATAAATCCTAATGAGCCTAACCAGTTAGATAGACTACAGGCATGAGTTGAAGACATAGAAACTTGGGTGACTTTAAATTTTCTGCTTCTAAATTCAGACAAGACAGAAGTTGTTGTCTTTGGGAAAAATAAACTTCTTAGTCAATCAGTTAATGTGGACGGCATTAAATTGACCTCCTATAATAAAGTAAAAAAAACTTATTGTTATTTCTGACCAGGACATGTAATTTAAATCCCATAATAAACAAGTTTGTAGGATTTCCTTCTTTCACCTCCGGAACATTGCCAAAATTAGAAATATCCTGTCCAGGATTGATGCTGAAAACTAGTCCATCAGGTTATCCTGAGCTATCTCTGTAGTTATGCTGCTATAGACTTAGGCTGCTGAAGGACATAATGACCATTTTCACTCTCTCTGCTACATTCTCATACAACTCTTCAATTTTGCGTTATTTGCTGTTACTTCAGCTTTTAACTCTATGTTCTCTCTCTGTTTTTTTCTCTTTCTAGAAGCTACATCTTGCCTGGCTCTGTGTTTAGCTGTGGCACCTTCCTGGAGGGGGACATTGGCTCAGCTGCTGCTGCCAACAACGTGATGCTCACCTTCTACCGATGATACACTTTACCCTGTCTTTCAGTGTTTAACCCTGTGTCTCCTAGACATAGCTACCGGCTGAGCTGCTACTGTGACTAACTGAATGTGCTCTCTTTCATACTCTGGATTTGAAAACTGGCTCAGAGTTCATCTGCTTTGAAGCTATAACCATAAATTTTTTACTTTTCTTTTCCAATAGAAAGGACCCCTGGATCAGTGCCTCTGTGTCCTTTTTGTGTCTCTGCTCTGTTCTCTCAAACCCATATTCGGTCGTGGCAGATGGCCGCTCACACTGAGCCTGGTTCTGCTGGAGGTTTTCTTCCTGTTATAAGGAAGTTTTTCCTCTCCACTGTCGCTACATGCATGCTCAGTATGAGGGATTGCTGCAAAGTCAATGCAAGCGACTGTCCACTGTCTCTACATGCTCATCCGGGAGTGAATGCTGCAAGTCACTGACTGGATGCAATCTGTTGGGTTTCCTAAGACAGAAAAACTTTTAAACCATTTGAATAATAATCTAAATCTTACTGCACTGTTTGATAGTTAGGATTAATTGGAATGTATTTACCTGACTTGAAAACTGTATGTTTCAATTAAATTGGCTTTGTAAAGTGCCTTGAGATGGCGTGTGCTGTGAATTGGCGCTATATACATAAAACTGAAGTGAATTGAATTTTTTGTGCTTTCAAGGTAGAAATGCTTGTGTGAAAAGGATTTCAGTGATTTTTGGGTAAAATGAGAAGATTGATAAAAATGAAATTGTTAACTTATTTTTGTATGAAAGTGACATTTTGTAATGTTGGTGGACTGCAGCACTTTCTACTTTCATATCAATCTATTTGAAACATTTTCTAGTCACTGAAACTGTAATAGGAGAATATATTAGGACAGCTATTAACACATCTTTTATTTAAAAGATGTGGTAATAACTGTCTATTAACAATTTAAAACTGCTTTTCAAAGCACTCAAAGTCACCTCACAAAAAAATCCTTTCAAACCAAGTGATGACCTAGAAGACCTCTTATAGAGGGCAGGAGGATGTGTTAATGTGCAAGAGATTAGAAAGACATGATATGATTGACGGGCTTAAAAGTAAAAAGCAGAACTTTATAGTCAATGTAAAATGTAACCACCAGCCTAGAAGTTGCTGAAGAACATGGGTGATGTGACTGTTTCTGAGTTGAAGTTTATGAATCATTTTGTTTGGGAAACCAAAGAGAAGTCCAGATATGAAGCAACCAGGACATGAAGCAGAACAGCAGTGTTGTTTGGTGGGACGATTAATGTTATAGAGAAGAAAATTAGCTGAATGTATTGTGTTAGTGACGTGTTCGGTAAATGATAAAGTGCTGTCGAGGGACACTAAGACTCTTAACATGAGACAACAAAGAACTGTTGAGTTTTTAAGGTTGATTAACGCTGTCATGTTTAGTTAAGCTGCTTTTTGTGCCAATGAGAAGGACTGCTCTTTTGTTGCTATTAATTCAGGGAAACTGGTGAAAAAACACTTAAATTTTTTGCAAGCAATTATAATGGGAGTCTGAGGTAAGGGTACAGACACATATAGAAGAAAAATACAGCTGGGTGTTATCCACAAATATATAAAAAATAACACTGTATTTATAGAAGATGTAACCAAGGGGAAGGAGCTACATAATAAACAATGAGGCCAACAAATAGGCCAGAGGACAGAACCCTGGGGGACACCGTATGTGACTGGAAAGGGCTTGGAATCCAAGGATTTGATTTGGATAAACTGTTGTCAAAAGCTGCACTCAAATCAAAGAGAAAGAAAATCATCGGAAGCCTAGAATCCCATGCAATAAGAAGATCATTATTAATTTTAACGATTACAGTGTCTGTACTAAGACACCTAAATAAGATTTTTGATAAAATTGTTCTTTGGTCAGGCAATGAATATTCTGTGTCTAATACTAATACCTCTCTTTATGCTCTATATGATTCTGAGGTGTAAAAGTTTATAAAGCAATTTAAAAATGGGCTTTAAGTTGTAACACAGACATTCTTTTAATTCAGTCATTCTTATCAGACGGCTTTGGTATCTGTTCACATGGATATTAGTTACCTTCTCTGTTGGGGTGCAGGTTTTATAATAAATCACAAAAACTTGATCTCTTGTCAGACCAGGATCTTTTAAATATTTTGGAACATTTTACAACTTTGTTTCCAGTATATAGAATACACATACATAAGACTGAACTCTAATATAAGTTAATGTATCAATGCCTTTAATACGTGGAATGGAGTTAAGGCCTTTAGGCATACCATGAAGAAAGTTCTCTTTGAAACCTACATGGAAATGAGCAGGCACTGAAGTATTAACAGTGTTTTCAGATGTACTTTTTATTTTTAAAATGAGAAATGCTATGTTATGTCTAATGATATGCTATGCTATGTTCCTGAACCATTTGCCATTTTGTCAAATTACAACCATAAATTCTGAGGTGTTTTGTTAAGATTTATGAGACAGATCCATGTGAATTACAGGGGCTAGAAACCCCTCTACCACTGTTGCTTGAATCCAACTAAAAGAAGTAAACATATTAAGTTGTGAGGTTACATCTTCCTGTATTTATACTTTTATATTAAGTGTATTCAAATAAGTAGGAAAGAATCTTGCATTAGGATTTCTGACCCCCATATAGCGGACTGTACTGACTCTGAAACTGCTGGCTGTTACCTTAATGTTACTTTAACCACCGACATCAATCAAATGGGCCAAAAGATTACCCCCATATGTGCCATAATCAGCAGATTCAAACTAAACACATGAGATGTTTAAATTTATTTACTTTAAGATTTTGCAGTGTGAGAAAGGGAATGCTAACATTTTCCCTCAGTTACAGTTTTGCTCAATATCTTTAGCAAGCGAGTTCTGTTGTCCTTACAAGCAGTGATTAGCATACGATTTATAGCTTCTGTAAGAGATGTTTATAGAGCTGTTTCATGTTTTAAAATCCTGAATTTAAAGCTTTAAATCAGATGATATTTTCAGTGTTATATTGTCCAAGTGAAAAGGCATGAATTGATGTGCGATCAGCTTTTTATGAGTTTAGCGCCTGCATGGCTTGTGGACTGTTTCCTCTGTGAATAGGCCATGGACAACTGATGCTAGTTGTCCTTGGCCTAGTATTTACAGTTCCAAAATAAATTATTAATTCTTTAAAAAAAATTTCTAAATGTCAATTTACTTCAGATCAGACATATTATTTTTTACATTTTGTGCCCCTTAAATACCAAACAAAAGACTATATGTATTTAGTTATTAAATCCAATGGGTCAGTTCTGTAAAATATAAAACACTATGGATCATCTTTTCAGCTTGTTAAGTTCCAGCTCATTTCGTAAAAATCATTTATATATAAATGTCCATGATTTGGAATGTTTTGGTTGTTCTAAAGGGTTTTTCCATATCTGTTTACGTTTTGTGCTTATATTTGTTACGTGTTTTTCATGATTTTTTGCATTTAGCTTTCTAGTTTATTCATGTGTTCTTTATGTATTCCCAGTATCTTTGTTTAGTTTCTGTAATGTTTTTGCTCTCATTCTCTGCTGATGCCTCTGTAATCAGCATAGGTTATCTGACCTGTTCCATGCCAATCAGTCTCACTGTTTTCAACTGTGCCATGCTCTATGTATAATGTTCTGTTCTGTTTACACTGGAGAATACTGTTTGCCATGCCAAACCTGTCCATGTCCTCGACTGGTTTGCCCATGCTGTATCTGTCCATGTCCTTGCATGCTTCATACCTTATTGTAAGTTTTTGCATTTTATTTATGAAAAACTTTGTTTTTTAACTCACTGTGCTGTTCCTGCCTTCCTGTCTGCATTTTGGTAAAACTCCATGAAATCCCTGACAGTTGTTAACTTTGAATGATATAGTAAAGAACCTTGCATTTTGCCATCTATTTAAAAAAATATTCTCAGGAAATTATCAGATCATACTTATATGAGGCAAACATTTGACCTAAATGTCATTAGGTAGGAACATCTCTTTATTTGTCATACTGTTTGGACTAGGTATGATTCATAATCTATGTAGAAGGCAGATATTTCAAAATGAGAAAACATCAGCTTACTGAAGAACAATGGAAAAATAGGCAAGTGGCTAAAAACTGTAACATCTGAAAGTCTCTAACTTCAATGTTCAAGTTTTGCAACCGATTCTCAGCCAGATTTAGTTGAGGACCTGGATGCTTGTGCACTATTCTAACACATGACTCTAATTTATTGCACGGTAGCTCTGACTGCATGTTTAAGATTGTTACACTGCTTGAAGATGAAACTTAACCCAGGTCTCAAGTCTTTTGCAGCCTCTAACAAGTTTTCCTCATTAATTGCCCTAAATGTAGCTACATCCATCTTCCTTTCAACTCTGACCAGCTTCTGTTGCTGCTTAAGCATCAGCACCCAGCCACCACCTTGTCCAGTGTAGAGATGATGTGGGTGATGTATAGTGAAAGTTTCCATCACACACGCAGCATTTTGAATGTAGGTAAAAAAGGTTTCGTTGACCAGGAAACCTTCTTCTACATGTTTGCAGTGTCCCCTACATGGCTTGTTGTAAACTGCAAACAGAATGTTATGGAAGTTTTAGTGCATTGCTTGATTTGCTCTTTGATACTCTACAGGAACTGACAAAAGTATTAGAACCCCTTAGTGTTGTTCCACTCTTCTTTTATATAGTCTTAGAGTAATGGTTTCTCAGCCTTCTCCTTGCACCTGTGTGAGATAATATGTATGCCACACTGTTAAGATTATGTCTGGGACCTCGTCTCTCTGGTCTCATGAGAGTTACCTTGAAAAACTGTTGTAGCTCATAAGGAGAACCTTTGCTTTGTCTAATCAGAATGATTTGGCAGCACTACTGAGCGCATCTCCAATGCTGTAAAAAATCCTTCTCTCTTGCAAGATTCTAATAAAGCTGATTCTGAGTGACAATCATCGGTCTCTGTCTTGGTCAAAACAAATTTTTCTACAACAAGAACATCTTATGGCATTCTTTCAGTTATGGCCTCTTTTACATTATGGCCAGGTTTTTGGACTGCAAGACTTAAAATCTTGTGGATAGATTCTCCACTGGATCTCTGCAGCTCCTCCAGAGTTACCATAGGCGCTTAGCTACTTCTCTGATCAACGCTCTCCTTCCCCAGCCTGTCTGTTTAGGTAGTGGGCAATGTCTTGCAGTTGTACCATGCTCTTTGTTTTTTGTTGGATCAGTGCTTCTTTGTTCTCTTTGTGTCTCTGCTCTGTTCTCTCGAACCCCCAGTCGGTCGTGGCAGATGGCCGCTCACACTGAGCCTGGTTCTGCTGGAGGTTTCTTCCTGTTAAAAGGGAGTTTTTCCTCTCCACTGTCACTACATGCATGCTCAGTATGAGGGATTGCTGCAAAGTCAACGCCAGTGACTGTCCACTGTCTCTACATGCTCATCCAGGAGGAGGGAATGCTGCAAGTCACTGACTGGATGCAATCTGCTGGGTTTCCTTAGATAGAAAACTTTTTATCCAATTTGAATAAATAACTGAATCTGACTGCACTGTTCAATGGTTAGGATTAATTGGAATGTATGTACCTGACTTTTGTGAAGTGCCTTGAGACGACATCTGTTGTGAATTGGCGCTATATAAATAAACTAAATAAACTGAATTGAACTTTAGGGGCCGAACATTCCTTCATACACGGGGTATCCAGATGGTGTTTTAGGAACATGAAGTATACACTCATTTTCTTGTTTTTGTCATGATTCTGGGCTGTTTGTCTGCACCGAATCCATCTCTGCACTGCCATGATTGCTTTCACCTACTTCTTCCCAGCCAGCTCCTTAATTGCCTTGCCGCTCCACCTGTTCACCTGGCTTTATAAGCAGTGAGCTGACAGACAAACAGTGCCAGATTATTGAAAGCCACCGTGTGAGTAAATCTCCAGCGCTCCTTGCGTGCCCGCCCGCCCGACCTTCATCTTGATCTCGTTTTTGCCCCTCAGATTTCTCTGCTCTGCCTTGCCCACATCGGATACCTCAGTGGCTTCTGGATTCTGGACCCGGACCTTGCTTCTGCCTCCTGACTACCGCTCTCTGCCTCTCCCTCGGATGCTGTCACCTGTTACTGCTTCCCCGGCTCTGACCCAGTTTTCGCCCTCTGACCACCGCCCTCTCTCTGTTCACTGGGGTTACAAACCTGAAAGCCTGTGTGACGTTATCCTGCTGTCACCTAACCACCGCACTGAGGAGCCAAAATTCCCCTATCGTATTCTCCCACCTATTCTGAAAAGGTTAGTGGCTTTACTTTTGAGTTTGTTATTGTTCTCAGTCTTGTGCTCAGCCACTAACCTATCTGTCTGCCCTCAGAGGTTCCTGAGCCTGCCACTGGTGGTGGTTTCCTGCCGAACGTCACCCAGAGCTTTAAATCTTTTGAATTTGATTTGTTGTGTCTGGCTGAAATTTCGAGTCCTCAGAACCTCCCAGAATCTGTTCTATAACTACCTTTATTCTGTTTTTCTTTTGTAGCATGGTTGTTTACAGAATGAATTAACAATAACAGTCTTAAATACAAAGGTTACCTGAAAATAAGAATGGCCCAAGTTAGGAGTTCTTTTATGTGAATGAAGCGACAAGTCTAAAATTCTCCAATGGGGTTACTGTGAGAGAGTTCAACAGGCCTTGAGTCTAAAGGAAGTCCATCATAACCAGATTGGTTATGATGGAGCAGAATGAGGTCACTGTGGATTGATGTTGACTAATGGTGATCATCAGTACTACATACTGCAGTCTCTGAAATGACCCAGAAAACTGTACTTTGTCAAAGGCTAATGCCAGGAAGCTAACACTGAGAAAAAACAAATGAGTCTATATTTGTATTGCTTTATTACAGCGACCGACATGGAAATGTCTGGGAACAGCCTAAACTCACATAAACTGAGTTTAATTTCAGTCTCTACTGCCATTTGTGGCCAAATTTGTTTTACATGTTAAAAGTTATACTGCCTTTTTTGAAGATGAATGTTAATGTATCTTGCGCCCCATGTCCACTTTCAATCCTGTAGTTTTTACATAACATAAAATAATGAACAATTACCTTCTCAGATCAATATCAATAATTAACCATCTCGTATTCAATGAAAACTGCACCACACTGCTGAAGAAATGTGTAAAAACTGTTTAAACCAAATCCTTCAGCAGCAGGAAATCTCAATCTCTTGTGTGTGACTTTATCAATTTCTCATCACTGTAGAAGAGATATGAACCACTGTTCTTAGCAATATTGTTCAGATTGTTGAGTTTTGAAGACATTTCTTTCTGGTCACCTATTACGGTCACACCCCAGGGTTTAGGTCAGGATGAGGCCCAGACTTTGAATAGGCCATTTTAGTACATTGGTTATGTTCCTTTTGAGTGATTTTGTAGATTTGATGCTGTTTGTGGGATCATCATCCTGTTGTATGACACATGTTGGTTAGATGGCCTCCTATTTGATCTGAGAAAGTCCCTAGAATACCCACCAGCCCAACAGACAGTTTGGAAATGACCTTATAACCCTTACCAGATGGTTGCTTCTCTAAGGTCACTGTAGATGTTTTTCTTTCCTTACATTGTGTTCTAAATTATCCAAAGCAATCTGCCAAAACATCTGCCTGCATAGCGGTGCTAGTAATACTAATGACCAGTTGATAATACATTTTAATGCATCTTAATTGCTATATGTTTGCTATATAAGTACTTATATATAAGTAGTACAGTTATAACACATTTTAAGCACTAGGTTTGTAGTTTGAATTGCTTTGTTCTTTAATGATGTCCCAGTTTAATAAACAGTGTATTGTTAGTGACTGGAATGTAAATGTAAATGTCATTGACTTTGAATCTGCCTGTATGATTGGATTAAATGAACTATATATGAGATGATATTTGGTGTGAATTGGTGTTTTATAAAAACCTGAATTGGATTCAATTGTTTTTCACATCTACATTGTATTTATCTTATTTTAAGAAGGAATTGACTATTAATATATCCTTAGAACTGTAAGGTACTGTTTCTTTTTACCATGAAAACATCCCATAAGATCTTGGTGCAAAATGATGGTTGGAAGTGCTGAAGAAAAATTGTTTTGAAGATGTATTTCAGAGCTTTTCTTACTCTACCAACTAATGCAGACCTCATCCAGACTGCTAATGTGAATGCAATCACAAGGATCATATCAAAATACTAAAAGTTGATTTTACAGTGCCAGGTGTTATGAAGAGGGAAGTTACCACTGAACGGATGGGCTGTCCTGCATCATGTATCACAGGAGCTGCAAGGTTACAATGGCCTGATGGATGTAGAACTTTAAGACCTCCTTGCCAGGCCTGATGAGCCTCCCTTCGATGGTGCAACACCAGCCTGTCATATACCTCCAGATCCTGAGGAGCCACTAAACTCCTGACCTCAGACAACATAGACAACTGCGGATGGGGTAGGAAGTGCAAGAAGAAAATAGATTTAGAGCATATTGAGAGAAAGCACTGTGAACAACTTCTGTCAGGTAAGGTGTTGCTGCAAACTCATGTACCTTTGCGTGGGTGTTGAAAAGCTCAAAGAGAGCCATGGTCAATGGTTCCACATCAATGTGTCCTTGCTGATACTCCTGCAGGTAGTAGGCCATGGTCTGCCTCTCCTGTTCTGTCAGGAGCATGTAGGCCTGTTGCTCTAGAGACACCTGAGCACCAGGTGGGTTAAGCCCCCTGTACCCTGCCGACTGGGAGAAAAAAAAAGATTATTAATTAAAGGTTTAAAATCAAGGACGAAAGGAGCCAAAAATGATATGTTGCCTTACTGGAAAATAGCTTTTTTGTACCAACCCTGCATTGTGCTTATATACCAGTAAATATAGATAAATATTAAAAAGGGTCATACAAGTGGAGAAGATATTTTAGCTGTGAGTGTGTGGTGAAGTACAACCAACCCTTGAAGAGACTTTCCTTTCATTGAAATCAGATGTCACAAAGCCAGGATTCATGTGTGGTTGGCTAATTAAAGACCACTTTAGCTCCTTGGTTAACTAAAATGACCCCACATTGCCCAAAGGTCTGCTTTTGATCAGCACCGTGGAGACAAAACTAACCCCACTGTGATACTGACGAAGGAAGAGAAAAAGCTTTTGTTGAACTAACAAGCTGGTAACAACTAATTCAACAATGGGAATGACCAACATGAGGACAACATGATAGTTGTCTAACATTGAACTCCATGCTGTATTTGTTTTTTTTTATTTTTTTAGTAAAGCTCTGTGGGACAATTCTTTAAGAAATCAAAAAACCCATTCTGAATCAAAAGTTAAAGACCTTTAGACATCCTTGCCTGGCTGGGTGCAAAAGAAAGTGTTGGGGTCATCCATTTTGGTCGGATAGACCGACTGGGCTGCGCAGTTCAACATGCCCAGCTCAGCGTTCGCCACAGCAATGGACATCAGGACAACAAAGCTGACGTTATTGAAGCTATAAAAATCTCAGGAAAAAAAGTTTTCGTCGCCATTTCCAGCGTGTCTCACGGGACGACGCAATGGAGGCGCATATCTGGAGACTTAAGCTCGCAGGCGAGTTAACTTTCCTCCACACGGCCATTCCTGGAAGAGTTTAAAAGCTGGAATTCTGTCTGATACAAAAAGGTCAGAAGAGTCATAACTGATCGAAGACCCCAGCGACACTCCGGCACAGGTGAAAGCCCACAGAGGTGTTGCCAAGGAGATGAGTTTTCCTCCTTGTTGATTCAGTTGACTGCAACGGTTCCTCCTATTTTCCCTGTTCTGGACGGAGAAGCTGACCGTTTTGAATGATCACGGGTGCGTGACACTCCAGCACCCCCACCCCCCCATTTTTCTTCAGACCTACGACCCATCCTCAAGCTGGTGAAGAGAAGAAATCAACGTCAAAGTTATTTTGTTCATTTAATGTCAAATCGGACAGGTGTATTTAGAGGTCTGGGCAGGGTGAGGCATAGTTTAAGGTGATTTAGAATTACCAGTAGTTTCTCCAAGGTATTAACCTGTTGGATGCAATATTGATTGAAGTGTTTTATGCTGAGCTGTTTTGATTTGCTGTGCAAGTGCTGTGGAATCCCAATAAGCAGATGTGATCAGCAAGGGTTCATGTTTTTGTCTGGCTGATTCCAAATCAGCCAGGAGTTAGAAGTTGGACTTTTAAAAGTTTTTTATCCAAAGCAGCTGTGGTCTGGGCCTTGTGGTCAGTTTTATTACTGGAGTTTTTTTCCACCAGAGTTTTATGACCCTTTGTTCAGATTTGGGGCAATCAGCAGTTAGTGGCTAAGGGGTGCAGCCCCACCGTTCTACCAGCAGATCACCGCTATCGACGCATCAGCACACCAAGAAGGTTTCCCTGTACAGTGGTTTTGCTCCACTTTCCAAGTAAACCCAAGTTGCACATTTTGTCCATAAAACTGCTGGTTTGATCTTCATAGACACTCAATGTGCATATGTTTTGTTTTATTATTAGTTAGATAATCATTTTACTCTTTTTGTAGAATAGTGCATGTTAGTTCGGTGAAGGTTTTTGGATCCGAATAGTAATTCTATCAGGGCTATATAGTTTCAGTACATGTTCACATTAAGAGAAGTGTGATTCATCTGTCAACAAAAGGTCAAAGTTCCCCACCTTTCGGTGAAGCAGCTGATTAACCAGTGACATTTAGCATGGTTTTGGTTAATAATTATCAATTATTAATGATAATTAACTAATTCTAATTATTAAGTGCTTATGAGCCCATAATGACAACAACAGAGTGCTTTTTTTTTTTTACTGTGTCCTGTCCAGCAGAGTAGTGCTCAGAATTTGTTTGTCTGAGTGCCAAGAAAAAGCCCAACAGATTTACTTTCACAAGTGAAGCATTACAGCTAACGCTTTAAAACTCTGCTTGATATTTATAAAAGAAACTTTATTAGAAACTGCTTTGGGATTTCAATTGTTAGGGATACTGAAATGAAAAGGAAAATATTAAGAAGCATGAAAGAGAGAGAGATGGGGCAAAAAGGAAAAGGGAAGAGAAGGAGAAAAGAATGGAGGAAAGAAAGAAGGATGAAAAGAATACAAGAACACCCTGCTTGCTTCCACACCTGCAGAAATATTCATATTAACAGCTTTTTTACCAGAAAATGCACGGTACTTATGAATGCAAGAGGTATTTAGTGGTAAATGCAGCTCAATATAGAACATTTGTGTATCTGTTAACACCTGAATTTAAACACCCGTGGGTCTGAGTGTGACCGTGCTTGTGTATACAAGGTTTCTCCATAAAAATATGCAATAGCAAGTGTGAGGAGCCACAGACCCGCCCCCCTGGACCCGGGACAGATACGGAGGAGATCCGAGCCACAGACATCCAAAGGACCCCAGAGCACAGAGCACAGGAACCCCAGGAGAACCACCGCCGGGACTACCACAACCCCCCCAGAGAAGAGCAGGGTAGAGTCCCAGGGGAACCACCCAGCAGCCACAGTGCAGAAACCCCAGGGAGCTGCAGCGACAAGCCCACAGGCCCCGCTGGTAGCCGTCTACGCCTGAGCAGATCCAGCTATGGACCCAGAGACCCGAGACCCTGGGACATATCACTCCCTAAGCAGAGGCCTGACAGAGCCCAGGGGTGCAGGCCCCGGAGAGCGGCCACCAGGAGTGAGCCAGCACATACCAAAGCACCCAGCCCTGGACACTGAGAACCACAAGTACGCCAGCGGGACACAAACCACTGGCAGGTAGTATGGTGGGGTGGAAATAGGCCCCACATTTGATGGGAACCGCCAAAGCACCTGAATCCAGGTGCTTAGCCTGGGCTGGTGCCTAAACCTGAGTGACCCCGCCCTGGACCCTGACCCCCTGCCACGACCCCAGTCCCCAACGACCCCCATCCTTTTCCGGAGTGGGGGCCATGTACAAAAGAGGGGTCTACATGGTCCAAACTAGCCCGCCAACCAGAGCCACCACAGGATGAAATAGTCCCAATCCCCCAATGAATTCCGATCCTAATCCCTTACCCCTAATGAACCCCAACAGGAATTTCCCCACAGGGCCACCCATAACCATAACACATGCCCCCGAACACAAACGCCTTGAATCCCTTCCCCACAGCACAGGGGCACACCACCACAGGTGAGCTTCATCCCCGAAAAGCTGACGAAGCCACACCCACACCGCGCAAGCTCCACACACAGCCCTGCTCCAAGCACCCAGCTGCATCCTGCCCCCACCACACAGCGAGCCACAACGGCAAGGCAAGGCCAATGCTACCTCAGCCCCCGCCCACAGGCGCAACAAGGCAGACACCGTTGAGCACCGCGGCCACAGCGGAACCCCTGACCACACAAACACACCACATCACTGCCACTGCAATGATAGCCTAGGGAGAAACTTTTTCCAGCTCAGCTCTACCACCGCCGCTGAGCCAGATCCAAATGTCAGTGAGCCCACATCCAAGAAGAGGACACAACCCCCCCACCCTGCATGCTGCATGACCTCCACGCCACCCTCTAACCCTCCCTACAATGCCCGCCATCTGGGCAGCACCAGCAGCCCGGATGGCGGGCCCGCTCCCTCTCCTGGCCTCTGACCCTAGACAGCAAACAGTAACCATAGTGCATCTCTGATTTCTATTCGTAAGCAATGATTTTCGGTTATGAAATTATTTTTCTGAATTATGATTTTTAATTATAATTTTTGATAACTATTAATTAATCGAGAATCATTATCCTTACAAAAGCATGGTCCTGTTTGAAAGTAACCTATGTGGAATGAAAGAAACGGTGCTGTCCGCTGTGTCAAGAAATTTGTCTGAGCCAAAGACACAACAGGTAGGGGGCCAAATATAAAGAGATGGAGAGGGTGCTCTCCTGTGAACTCGGACAGCAGCACTTTCTTCGAGTCCCGATTCCCTGGCGGTCTTTAGGCAGAGTTTTAGACAGTTAGAGTTTTACAGTCTTTTATGATTTGATAGATAGATGCTGTCCTTTGTAAAATGACCGCTGTCACATGGTGGACAGCATTAACCTCAGGCAAGAGGGCCGGCTGAAAGAAATTCAAAGATCTAAATAATGACTGACCACATTATTGGGTGAACTGTGCCAGGAAGAGACAGAGGCACCTTCAAGGAGCAAGACCTGAAGGGGGGAACTTGCGAGCAAGTGCTTCGTTGTCAAGGTGGGAGACCAGCTAAGAGTTTAGGTTAACTGCAGTGTGAGCCTTGTGATGGGTGAGGATAGCAACCTATAGATGCTGACTCTGGATGTCACAATTTAACTCAACAGGCATGGAATGTCACTTCACTGGTGGGACAAGATCCAGAGTGTTTTGAATTTGAGCCTTCCACACTTTGCTTGGGCTCTGGAACCCAGGTCCTGGAGAGGGACAATCTCCAACTGGCTGTTCTGACTGTTGTTTGTGTTGTTGCTATGCTGTGATCTCCATACTAAACACCATGTTTGAGCACAGGGATAAGCCAATGATGGATGGATGGATGGATGGATTCAATTTAATTCAATTCAGTTAAATTCAGCTCAATTAATTTCAATTCAATTCAATTCAATACAATTCAGTTTTATTTATTTAGTATCAATTTACAACACCAGTTGTCTCAAAGCACTTTACAAAGTCACTTCAATCGAATCATACAGATTTTAAGTCAGGTATATTCATTCTAATGAATCCTAACTATTAAACAATGCAGTCGAATTCAGTTTAGTATTGAAATTGGTTAAAATTTTTTCTATCTAAGGAAACCCAGCCTATCTAAGGAAACCGGGAGGAGGCCCAGGGGATGGCCCAGGACATGCTGGAAGGACTATGTCTCTCGGCTAGCCTTGAAACGCGTTGGGCTCCCCCCGGAGGAGCTGGAGAGGGAGAGGGACGTCTGGGTGTCTCTGCTGAGTCTGCTGCCCCCGCGACCCGGTCCCGGATCAAGCGGAAGATGACGAGTACGAGTACGAAACCCAGTAGATTGCATCGCGTCAGTGACTTGCAGCATTCACTCCTCCTGGATGAGCATGTAGAGACAGTGGACAGTCGCTTGCATTGACATTGAGCATTGACATTGTGCATGCATGTAACATATGGAACAATCAGATCTCTGATGTATGATGGAGCTGCAGGGGTTGGACAATGAAACTGAAACACCTGGTTTTAGACCACAATAATTTATTAGTATGGTGTAGGGCCTCCTTTTGCGGCCAATACAGCGTCAATTCGTCTTGGGAAGGACATATACAAGTCCTGCACAGTGGTCAGAGGGATTTTAAGCCATTCTTCTTGCAGGATAGTGGCCAGGTCACTACATGATACTGGTGGAGGAAAACGTTTCCTGACTCGCTCCTCCAAAACACCCCAAAGTGGCTCAATAATATTTAGATCTGGTGACTGTGCAGGCCATGGGAGATGTTCAACTTCACTTTCATGTTCATCAAACCAATCTTTCACCAGTCTTGCTGTGTGTATTGGTGCATTGTCATCCTGACACACGGCACCGCCTTCAGGGTACAATGTTTGAACCATTGGATGCACATGGTCCTCAAGAATGGTTCGGTAGTCCTTGGCAGTGACGCGCCCATCTAGCACAAGTATTGGGCCAAGGGAATGCCATGATATGGCAGCCCAAACCATCACTGATCCACCCCCATGCTACACTCTGGGCATGCAACAGTCTGGGTGGTACGCTTCTTTGGGGCTTCTCCACACCGTAACCCTCCCGGATGTGGGGAAAACAGTAAAGGTGGACTCATCAGAGAACAATACATGTTTCACATTGTTCACAGCCCAAGATTTGTGCTCCTTGCACCATTGAAACCGACGTTTGGCATTGGCATGAGTGACCAAAGGTTTGGCTATAGCAGCCCGGCCGTGTATATTGACCCTGTGGAGCTCCCGACGGACAGTTCTGGTGGAAACAGGAGAGTTGAGGTGCACATTTAATTCTGCCGTGATTTGGGCAGCCGTGGTTTTATGTTTTTTGGATACAATCCGGGTTAGCACCTGAACATCCCTTTCAGACAGCTTCCTCTTGCGTCCACAGTTAATCCTGTTGGATGTGGTTCGTCCTTCTTGGTGTTATGCTGACATTACCCTGGATACCGTGGCTCTTGATACATCACAAAGACTTGCTGTCTTGGTCACAGATGCGCCAGCAAGACGTGCACCAACAATTTGTCCTCTTTTGAACTCTGGTATGTCACCCATAATGTTGTGTGCATTTCAATATTTTGAGCAAAACTGTGCTCTTACCCTGCTAATTGAACCTTCACACTCTGCCCTTACTGGTGCAATGTGCAATCAATGAAGACTGGCTACCAGGCTGGTCCAATTTAGCCATGAAACCTCCCACACTAAAATGACAGGTGTTTCAGTTTCATTGTCCAACCTCTGTACATCATTAATGAGTTTTATAAGTGAGTAAGGAGAATATTAAATTATATTCTGTATTTAACAGGGACCCAATGAAGGGAAGCTGAAGTAGGAGAAATACGATTTCTCTTTTTAATTTTCATCAGAAATCTTGCTGCAGCATTTTGGATCAGCTGAAGGCTTTTAACTGCATTTTGTGGACATCCTGATAGTAAAGAATTACAATAGTCCAGCCTTGAAGTAACAAATCCATGGACTATTTTTTCAGCGTCACTCCCGGACAGGATATTTTCAATTTGGCAATATTCCGGAGGTGGAAGAAGGAAATCCTAGAAACTTGTTTAATATGGGATTTAAATGACACCAAAAATAACACCAAGGTTTTTTACATTATTACCGGAGGCAAATTTAATGCCATCCACATTAACTGATTGACTAAGCAGTTTCTTTTTCAAAGATTCCGGTCAAAAGACGACAACTTCTCTCTTGCCTGAATTTAGAAGCAGAAAATTTAAAGTCATCCAAGTTTTTATATCTTCAAGACATGCTTGTACTCTATCTAACTGGTTGGACTCATCAGGATTTATGGATAAATAAAGCTGAATATCAGCATAACAGTAGAAATGTATCCCATGCTGCCTGATAATTTTACCTAGTAGAAGCATATACACTGCTCAAAAAATAAAGGGAACACTCAAATAAAACATCCTAGATCTGAATGAATGAAATATTGTCATTGAATACAAAATCACACAAAAATCATCAATGGAAATCAAATTTATTAACCAATGGAGGCCTGGATTTGGAGTCACGCACAAAATTAAAGTGGAAAAACACACTTCAGGCTGATCCAACTTTGATGTAATGTCCTTAAAACAAGTCAAAATGAGGCTCAGTATTGTGTGTGGCCTCCACGTGCCTGTATGACCTCCCTACAATGCCTGGGCATGCTCCTGATGAGACGGCGGATGGTGTCCTGAGGGATCTCGTCCCAGACCAGGACTAAAGCATCCGCCAACTCCTGGACAGTCTGTGGTGCAACGTGACGTTGGTGGATGGAGCGAAACATGATGTCCCAGATGTGCTCAATTGGATTCAGGTCTGGGGAACGGGCGGGCCAGTCTGCAGCTTCAATGTCTTGATCTTGCAGGAACTGCTGACACACTCCAGCCACATGAGGTCTAGCATTGTCCTGCATTAGGAGGAACCCAGGGCCAACCGCACCAGCATATGGTCTCACAAGGGGTCTGAGGATCTCATCTCGGTACCTAATGGTAGTCCCATGCGGCCCTCCAAAGAAATGCCACTCCACACCATTACTGACCCACTGCCAAACCGGTCATGCCGAAGGATGTTGCAGGCAGCAGATCGCTCTCCACAGTGTCTCCAGACTCTGTCACGTCTGTCACATGTGCTCAGTGTGAACCTGCTTTCATCTGTGAAGAGCACAGGGCGCCAGTGGAGAATTTGCCAATCCTGGTGTTTTCTGGCAAATGCCAAGCATCCTGCACGGTGTTGGGCTGTGAGCAAAACCCCCATTTGTGGACGTCGGGCCCTCATACCATCCTCATGGAGTCGGTTTCCAACCGTTTGTGCAGACACATGCACATTTGTGGCCTCCTGGAGGTCATTTTGCAGGGCTCTGCCAGTGCTCCTTCTGTTCCTCCTTGCATAAAGGCGGAGGTAGCGGTCCTGCTGCTGGGTTGTTGCCCTCCTACGGCCTCCTCCACGTCTCCTGGTGTACTGGCCTGTCTCCTGGTAGCACCTCCAGGCTCTGGACACTACACTGACAGACACAGCAAACCTTCTTGCTCGCATTGATGTGCCATCCTGGATGAGCTGCACTACCTGAGCCACTTGTGTGGGTTGTAGAGTCCGTCTCATGCTACCACGAGTGTGAAAGCACCACCAACATTCAAATGTGACCAAAACATTAACCAGAAAGCCTAGTTACTGAGAAGTGGTCTGTGGTCCCCACCTGCAGAACCACTCCTTTATTGAGTGTGTCTTGCTAATCGCCAAAGATTTCCCCCTGTTGTCTATTCCATTTGCACAACAGCATGTGAAATTGATTGTCAATCAGTGTTGCTTCCTAAGTGGACAGTTTGATTTCACAGAAGTTTGGTTTACTTGGAGTTATTTTGTGTTGTTTAAGTGTTCCCATTATTTTTTTGTGCAGTGTATATAGTAAAGAGAATTGGCCCAAGCACTGAACGCTGTGGTGCTCCACAATTAACCCTGGAGTTTGAAGATGATTTATCATTTACATGAACAAACTGGAATCTATCAGACAAATAAGATTTAAACCAGCCTAGCGCTGTTCCCCTGATCCCTACAGAATATTCCAGCCTTTCTAAGAGAATATTGTTAGGAATAACCTTTATTAATATGCTCATAGATGTTTTTCCCATTTCTGCAGTAGTGAAATAAAGTATAAGTTGCTCACACATTTGATTAGCAACTATTTTCTCAAGAATTTTAGATAAAAATGGAAGATTGGATATAGGTTTGTAATTTAGTAAATCATCTTGATCAAGCGAAGGTTTCCTGAGTAAAGGTTAAATTACAGCTACCTTATAAGCCTGTGGTTCATATCCATTTACTAAGTATAGATAAATCATATCTAGGATGGATGGATGGATGGATGGATGAATGAATGAATGAATGGATAGATGGATGGATGGACGGACGGACGGACGGACGGACGAAGGAATGAATGAACGAATGAATGGATGGATGGATGGATGGATGGATGGATGAATGGATGGATGGACGGATGGATGGATGGATGGATCGATCGATCGATCGATGGATGAATGGATGGATGGATGGATGGATGGATGGATGGATGGATGGATGGATGGATGGATGGAAGGACAGATGGCTGCACGGATGCATGGATGATAGTTAAAAGCCTTTGCATAACAAGCTTTAGTGCAGAGATGTTCTCTGGCTCAAGTAAAACCTGACATTATAAATGACATTATAAAAGGCCATTAAAGAGAAAGCCTTTTGGTGTGCTCAAGGTTAATGTTTGCATAAGAGAACACAGGGATGTTGAGTGCGAAAAAGAGAGACGGAGAGCAATCAGAGGGATTAAAAGCAACTTGCTATGACTTTCCTTGCTTAGAAAAAAACATATATTTTTATACGAGTTTGGAAATAACATTTTTCAATCAGTCTGCCAATGTAAGGTTACAAGACTGACTTCATATGTACTGACATTATATTAGAGAAAATGGGTTGTTTTGAAGCTGTTTAATCTATTTGCTTTAAACTCACACTTAAAACAAGTTAATTATTTGATAACTCCCACAAACATAACTGTGAACTGCAGAGAAATCCAACATGCATGACCCTCATAACATAAAAGAAATAATTAAAAAATATATATATATACAGCAGCTCTCTTCCGCATGGGAGTGTGCTGTTAGGGTAGAGAGCAGCTGATGCTGATTCTCGAGTGTATTGTGAGACTGTAGACGCTTTCACTTTTTGCTCTAATAAAAAGAGGATCCTCAAACTACATCTGTGTCCTGACCAAAGTCAGCAGATGTTTTTTTTTCGTTTTTTGATAGTTTTTTCTTTTAGCAAATGTTGGCAGATGAGCATTCAGATTGCATGACTGAGAACAACATCTCACTGAGAATTCAGTTAGAATGACTTTTGTAAAATAATGAACTAAAGCATGTTGCATTCTCACCTTGCCAAATACAGGTGTAGCTCTGGCAGAAGATGGTCTGCAAGTGGAAGAAATATCACATCTCATTAAAGACATAGTGCATATAGAGAAACAATGTCAATAACTGTACAGCCAAACCTGGTGCACAAATGAGTATATTTAGGTGTGAAGCTAAACATGACTTCCATTTTTCGCGAATTGAACTAACATGAGAAATGTATACCTGCCAAGATGTTCTAATTTGGGCAGGGAAAAGAGGTGTAAAGCGGTTTGGAGGATGGGGATGAATTAGAGGGGGAGGTGGGTGGTCTTTGGGTAGCTGTCTCAGGATATTTTAACAGAGCTTTCAAAATCAAAAATAAATAGTCCTCTAAAAAGTCCCGAGTTCTCCATTCTCTCCCAACACCTGCACTGGGTTAAAGGGCAATCCTATGACAGTGCTGGCCTTTCTGATGAGTTTATCCAATTGTTTCCTCTCAGTTGTAGATAAGCTGCTACTCCAACATACTACACTATAGAAGATGGCTGATGGCACCACAGAGTCTAAATAGGTCTTCAAGAGCGCGCTCTGCACTCCAAAAGACCTTAGTCTCCCCAGCAGATAGAGTCTACTCTTATCCTTTCTGTAAAGTTCAACATTGTTAAGTCCACTTTATTGACTGGGTTAATACCCAGGTACTTAAAAGTTTCTACGATTTTCAAATTGGATAAATATTCTGACCCAACCTGTCATATTTAAACGCAGGAGATTGTTTAGGACTGAAAAAAACAAAATAAAAAATAACTTCAATCTCAGATAGGAACAGATAAGGGATGGAATCGGAATGACTAAAGCATGGCATTGAGTTTCAAGTCTTGATTTGGCCTCCAGATCTCACTTCAGTGGAGCATCTCTGGGATGATTTGGACACTGACATCTCACCACTTAATTTAATTAACGAATTCAATGAGCGAACTGATACTCAAGATCTGTTGATATTACAACCTCCAAAGGTCAATAGGTTACTGTATATGCCTCAAAGGGCCACCGCTGTTTTTTATCAAAATGGACAAGGTCACAGTTAAGTGGATAATGATATTCTTATGGATAATTACATGATTATTAAACCCAGAGAAACATTCTTTATCACTTTTAAAGTGATCCTTCACAATTTAATTCCCAAATAAAACACACATTGTTCAAGTGACAGAGTTAAGGTTTTACACTGTAGTAGGATACACTTTGTCATTTGTAAAACAAAAACAAAACTTTTGTTTTGTTTTTGTGAATTGGTTTCTGTTTGTAATGCAGAAACCAATGAGCACATTTGAGGATCAGGTTGATCCTTTTTCCACACATAATGATCATATTGAAAGCACATCGCTGTCATCTAATCATTAATTATTCTAAAATATGCCTAATTTCAGAAATTAGCAATCTAAACACTTACATTTATATATATTGTATGCGCCATATTTAAATCAACAATCGCTACTTAATTTAGCATCTGCCTGACAGCAAAAACACAAATACATTTTTAAATATAACTGTAAATACATTCAGGCAGTAAATTAGTAAACAATCTTGTTTGTCAAAATCCACATAAGGTTTGAGAATCAGATTCTTTTTGTTATTGTGCTTTTGATTCAAGATTAGATTTCCTGCATAGTTTAGTGTGCTTACCTTGTATTGTTGCCACTGGCTGTGATGCTTCCATGAACACCAGCACCGACACTGGAATTTGAGACAGAATTTATGGCAGCTGTTGCTTTGGTCTCAGCTATGACCTGACCGCAGATCCATTTGGTCTCGTCCACAATTGTCCGTGCATGAGGCAGACGACCTACATCCCTCACTCTCATCAGTAGGTGGTGCCCCGACTTGAGAATGTTAACTGCCTCATCATGGGAGATGGTGACAAAGCTCTGACCATTCACCTCCAGGATTTGGTCACCCACCTGCAACAGACCCAATAGAACTTTTATGTTCATTTTCATCGTGCAAATGATGCACGCAGTCACAGAAATTAGGATCACATGCAATAAAATATACAATCTTAAGATGGGCTATTTGCACAATGGAGCAAATAGCCCATCCATAAAAATTATCATTGAAGAAATTCTGCTCCCTTATGTTGGAGTCATCCATTTTGGTTGCACAGTTTGACATGCGCAGCTCAACAGACATCGATTATAAATCCGCCGAAAATAAAGATTTCGTTGCCATTTCCCGTGTGTCTCACGGGACAACGCAACGGAGGCGCATATCTGGAGAGACAAAAGCTCGCAGGCAAACTTTTGCTCCACAAGGCCATTCCTGGAAGAGCTTGAAAGCTGGAAATCTGTCTGATCAAAGAAAGTCAGAAGATTCATATACTGATCGAAGACCACGCCGACACCCGGCGCAGATGAAAACCCACAGAGGTTTTATTTCCAAGGAGATGAGTTTTCTCTTTGCTGATTCAGTCGACTAAACGGTTCTTCATATTTTCCCCTCCTGGACGAATGAGAAGTTTACCGTTTTTTTTTTCTTGAGTTGATCACAGACGCCCCCCCCCTCGTTTTTCTTCAGTCCTGACCCATCCTCAACCGGTGGAGAGAAGGAATCAACGTCAAAGTAATTTTGTTCTTTTTATATTAAATTGGATAGGTACATTTAGAAGTCTGGGCAGGATGAGGCATAGTTAAGGTGATTTAGAATCACCAGTAGTTAATCCAAGGAATCAACTTGTTACATGCAATATTGATTGAAGTGTTTTATGCTGAGTGGTGTTCTGGTTTGCTGTAAAAGCGCTGCTGAATCGTGCGTTCATGTTTTTGTCCGATCCCAAATCCGCCAGGAGTTAGAAGTTGAACTTTTAAAAGGTTTTCATTCAAAGCAACTGCGGTATGGGCCTCGCCTGACCACTCCTTTGTTCCAGTTTTATTACATGAGTTTTTCCACTGAGTTCCCACCTCAGAGTTTTATGACTCTTTGTTTGAGATTTGGGGCAATCAGCTGCTAGTGGCTAAAGGGTAGTTAATTTTTATCCCCTTTGTGTAGAATAGTGCTTGTTGGTTAGGTGAAGGTTTTGGACCAGAATAACGGTATATCAGAATTATTTGGCTTCAATAAATCTTCATAAATATAATTAAGAGAAGTGTTTGTGTTTATTTCGTGCAAGAGTGATTTATCTGTCAAAAGAAGGTCGAAGTTCCCCCACCTTCGGTGAAGTGGTTGAATAAACAGTGACATTTTGTGGTTTTGGTTAATGATTTATCAATTATTAATGATGAATAGCTAATTGTAATTATTAAAGCGCTTTGAGCCCATAATCACAACACAGGACATCTCTGATTACTATTTGTAAGTAATGATTTTTGGTTAAGAAATTTATTTTTTTCAAATTATGATTTTAAATTATAATTCTTGATGAATAATAATTAATCAATAATCATAATTCTTACACTTATAAGCCTTTTTTTTACATTATTCAGTTTGTAAACTTTAAGATATAGTTCACACCAGGCGCGTAGTTAGACCCCGGATGTTTTCTGAATAGCCCCGGACTTCTTGATAGAGGAAGTTTAGAAGTATTAAAAAGATGCAGCCACAAAATGGTATTGGACTTCACATTTTTATTTGAAAACAATCAGATTTTTTCAATTGTTTTCCTTAATCACGCCCCCCGCTCCACCTAACTGAAAATGATTAAAAAGGGAAAAAAAAAATAATTATTTGCGACTCCAGCACCAGAATGCGCAAACTACCGACACCCAGAACGGACTCCTTTCTGGGAAACCAGACGCAGTTTTACTCCGGTCACCGCCTCCTTCCTGCCCTGAAAAGCCTCGAACGGGGATATTTCAGAGAAAAAACCTGGAGCCAAACCGGAGAGTGGGAGCAGGGTGGTGTGTGTGTTGGGAAAAAGGTGGAAGCGAGGGTATAGTCCAGGCTAAGATGCGATAAAACCTGAATGCGGACTCAGAATGGGTTATTGAAAGTTACAGCTAACCCTTTATTCACCCAGCAAGACAGGGGTGGGTTCCTCTTATGACATTTTCAGGGTTGGGATGAGGACTCTGGGGATTTTAAAGGAACTTTTTGTCCTCGTTCTGGGTCTAACCCAACAGGGGGGTTCGAGGGGGGAAGCGTTTTTCGGACCCTTTTCCTTAAGGTTTCAAGGAAGATTTGTTCTCGTTCGGGCTTTTGAACCAGAGATGAGGGTTTTTCGCCAGGCGCCGCTTCGGCCTCTGAAGGTTCGCCAGGCACCGCTTCCCTCTAGGGTTTTTCGCCGGCTCTGTGGGCCTCTGGGGGGTTCGCCGGGCCCCTCTACTTCACCTCTGAGGGTTGCCAGCTCTGCTTCGCCTCTGGGGGGGGTTCGCCAGGCTTTTTTTTTTTTTTTTTTTTTTTAAAACCCCTCGAGGGTTCGCCGGGCCCTCTGCTTCAGCCTCTGAGGGTTCCCAGGTCTGCTTCTGCCTCTGAGGGTTCGCCGGGCCTTCCCGCGCCCCCCGGAATCTGTGCCTCGGGGGGAACGACCTCCTGGCCCTCCTGCCAAGGGGCCCCCCCCGCCCAAACCCTGGGGGGTTTTTTTTGGACTCTTTTTGGGGTCGGGTTTCCCGCCCTTGGGGGGGGGGGGTTTCTTTTTATATTCGGGGTTTTTTTTTGGTTTTTGATTTCTTTTTTTTTTTCTTTATGTTTTTTCACAGTTAAGGGGTTTTTGAACAGGTTCTGTTTGTTTTTCTGGGTTTTTTTTTTTTCTCACGTTTTTTTTAATCATGCTTTTTTTATTATTTTTTTGGTTATGTTTTTTTGTCTTGTTCATTTTTGTCAAGTTTGGTTTTTTTTCTGGTCATTTTTATTTTTTTGTTTTATCAAGGTCTCTGTTTTTTTTTCTCCAGCCACGTTTTTTGTCTGTTTTTAATTATCTTTATCCCTTCACCTCACCCAGTCAATTGTCTTCTTGCTCCCCCTGGGTTTTTTCCCAAAAATACCACCCCGTTCAGTTTTGTCTTGCGGAATCATTGTGCCCATTTTTTGTTTTGTGGACCAAATTGCCAGCCTGTCAAAACCGGGCTTTCTGTTTTGTTCTTGCGCCGCATGAAATGAGGTTTTTTGTTATTAAAACCGTTTTTACTTACCGTCATGCGCCTCCCCATCTCATCCTGGGTACCATATCTCAAAGTGTAAACATTTTTTCACAGTTTAAGCCCAAAAAGTTTCTAGAAAAAAGCCTTTTTCCCCAACAGCTTTCATGGGAACTGAACCAGTGGTGATGCTCTGACTGCAAGGGAACTCAGCTTCCCTAAAAATGTCAAAAAATTAAGTGATCAAATAAAAATACGTTTTGGGGGGTACATGTCATTGACAAATATCCCCCACAAGCGCTCAAATTTTTGTTTAGAATCAGCTTTTATCAGGTAAAAACCGGGGGTTTCCTCTCACTCATTCCCCCAGCTTTGCAGTGCTTTTAAACAGTGATTCATAGCAGCAAAAAAAAGCTGGGGGTTTGTCCCTGCCCATCGGACCCCTCACATCTTTTTGGGGGCTATGGGGCAGTGGGTGGCCCCGGGGGCCCAGACGTCAGCTCTGCATGATGATTGGATGATCTGTCTGAGGCTGAATCCCTTTTTGATTGACAGCGAAATGAGCGAATCAGCGATCTTGAAAATGAGCTTCCCCTCCTTGAAAGACCAGCATCCGCCACTGCTCTGCACTGTAGGAACCACTCTGGTGTTCAGCAATGTCTAAAGGCTGGTAATTATTAAGGAAATTTATACGTTTTCAGGGCACCACCAGGAAATAACTAATAATAATTGAATCAGTCCTTAAATGTTTGATGGCCAGTTTGTGTCAATCTGTAATGATATGACACTTACAGTATGACACTTACATTCAAAAGCTTTTCAACCATCAACAAGCACATAGTGTATATGAAATGATTACAAACCACTTTAAAAAAGTACTATAGAATTTATTATAGAAAGAAACAGCAAAACCAACTGATACTAAACTTAATAAACACTTTTTTACTAATACCATTTTTTTTTTCAATACAATTTAAAAGATCTGAGTTTTTTCTTAAAAAGAATTTTTATCTGGCCCTGTGGTCGTTTTAAAAAGACTGTTTGTGGGTTTTGGGCAAATATTTTTTTATTTTTTTTTAATTTTTCGTTTTTTTTTGTAGTTAAAAACTTTTCCTTTGTCTTTTTTTTTTTTATTTTTTGGTTTTGGTTTTCTTTT
>JAHHUM010000087.1:339769-366519 GCA_036173005.1 Crenichthys baileyi | reverse complement strand
TCCCTGAACCAATAAGAACATTACTGGATATTATTACATATATTGGAGTTGGGAATATCAATGCTCAGCTTACTTATTTTTTTTTTTTTCTTTTGAAGGGATTGTTATGGAGGGGCCCTAACCATAAATAGTACTGCCTTTATGCGCCATGTCGCCATTGTTAACACAGCCCTGTCCCTGCTGATTGCTGACATATGTTTCATCATTGGGGCCTCTATTGCAAAGAACCCCAAAGATAACCCAGATGAGGACTACACAGTGCCAGTTGGATCATGTAGTGCAGCAACCTTTTTCATGCATTTTTTCTATCTTGCCATGTTCTTTTGGATGTTTGTTTCAAGTCTCCTGCTCTTATACCGGTCAGTCATGGTGTTCTCCCAAATGTCCAAATGGACCATGTTTGCGATTGGCTTGACTGTGGGATATGTTTGTCCTCTGATTATAGCTGTTACTACTGTTGCTGCCACAGCACCTGGTAATGGATACGTAAGGGAAGATCAGGCTTGTTGGCTAAACTGGACGAAGACTAAGGCCCTTTTGGCCTTGGTGATCCCTGCCTTGACCATAGTTGTGTTCAATATTTTGGTCATAATAGTGGTCTTGTACAAGATGCTGAGAAGAAGAAGTATTGGAGCGCAGGCAGATGAAAAACATGCCCTGTTAGTCATTCTAAGATGTGTGGCTATACTGACTCCTTTATTCGGACTGACCTGGTCTTTGGGAATTGGAACAATGGTGGAGCCAACAAATGAAGGGATCCATATTGCCTTTGCTTTCTTCAATTCACTACAGGTATCTGCAATTTTATTAGAGTTGGACGCCAACTGTCATTTTTATAAGTTTTTTTGTTGTGCTCTGGTAACACAAGTGTTTTACTCTCTTTAGGGTTTCTTCATTTTAGTGTTTGGGACTCTATTGGATTCCAAGGTATGTTTGATTTAAAATAATAGCTAATGCAAAAAAAAAACAAAAAAAAAAAACCCTTTTCTGGTCTACCAAAAATGTGCCTTAACTTTCTGGATAACTTAAATCTAATACCTACTGGCTATATAATAATTGCTGTTTTGAAATGGTAAATATATATTTATAATTTATATTTCTTTAGAAGTGTAATAAATGCTGGTTTTCCTACAGATTTTTAATATACTATGCCAGAAAGTAGACTTCTAATTTAAAAGTAGAACCAGAGATGGAAAGTAAAAGAACATGTTAGGTCTGCAATACTACCTCTGGCTGTAAAAGAAATAGTAAAACATTATATGCCTCTCTTTATACATGTTGCTAAGTTACAGGAACAAACTTCAGTTAATTCTGTTCAGAATTCATTTGATGGACAAAAACAAAAATAATCAAATATTCTGAAGTGAAAAGAACAGAAAACATAGTTTTCATTATTTTTACAAATACAATTTTTCAGTGTGTGGGATGCATATGCTGTATATACTGTAAATGTAGCTCCTTTTAAAATGATACCCCTAAATAAAATCCAGTGCAAGCAATTGCCTTCAGAGGTCACCTTACTTTAAAACTACTTTACCTGTGAGTAATTTAATGTAAGAATAAATCCAGATAGATAGATAGACTTTGCCCTTGTTAACGTTTATTGCAATCAGGCTACTATGACTATTACTACTGCTACTGTCCTTCCTATCCATTGTCCTCTTGTTACGCACCCCCCAGCTCACTTTTACAGTCTTCAGTCTATTTGTCCTGCCCCTGGAACACAGAGTCTGTTAGAGGTTTGACAGAGAACATTAGTGAATAAACAGCAACAAGAAGACCAAGGCACACATCGGTCAGGTCAGGATAACATTTGAGGTGACATTTGAAGCAGATTTGGTATGTCATATTGAACATTTTAAAATAGTAACACATTTTATTTAAAGGCATAATTCAGGGTACACAAGGTAACCTCACAAAAGTAAAAAGCAATAAAAACAATAAAAATAAACGATTATACAGGAAAATAATTGGACCAATATACTTTGAAAAGAAAGAAAGTAGCAGCTCTTGTCCTGCTTATTATTCCTTTCCTCTTAGTTCCCTATACCTTTATTGGTCTCAGCTTTTCCTCATTTCTACCGAACTTCTCCCACTTGATTTTGCCATGCCTCTCCCACTCCTTCATCTGTATTTAAGCCTGCCTGTTCCATGTCTGTTTTTTGCCCGAGTCTCTGTCCATGTTCACAACAAGTCTGCTGTTTCGTTCATCATTGAACTTACCATGTGGAATTTCTGTTTGCACTTTGGTCCTGCAAACAACCTGCACACCTTGACCGAAGAATTAACCCATTTGGACCAAGCACACATGAAATGCACCAAACTATTATGGTGGATTCAACAGCTTTGAATTCCACTAATTTGACAACAGTGGATGGTTTGGCAAAGAATGTATACGATGATGTAAATATGCCACCTTCTCCACTGCTGCTGGAAGAACTGGAACGGACCTTCTGGGAATCTAAGCTGGTGCTCGTGTTGCCTGGGTACCTACCAGGGTGAAACTGCTCCTCTCTGCCACAGTTATAGTTTTCCACCATCTATCTCTGCACCTGCTGTTTCCTTCTCTGCTTGCCTCAGATGACATCGCCATCATGGTGCCTCCACTCCTGTCTTTGAAGGTCCGGCTGACACTTATACTCTTCCAGAAGGTCTGGTTGATGCCTCTGCCTTCCTTGTCGCAATTTCACTATTTGGCGCAGACCACGCCGACACTATAAGAGCTCCGCTCCTGTTCTGGAGGTTTTGGCTGACTCTTTCATGCCTTTTCTCAGTGTTACATCCGGTTTCTTCAGTGCTCTCAAGTTGTCTGCTACAGAGTGTGCCACAATTCACACAGGCAGCAGCAATGCTTTGAAAGTCCACAGTTCCAGTTTCAATGGCTTCCCCTGCTTACTGCAGACAATGCCATCGCCACAAGATCTCTACCTATGTTTCAGAGGTTCATTTCATGGGCTTTAGAACCCCAGAGCCTGCTTAGTGCTACCTGAGAGACCCAGTGCACAGTTTTTTTTCGCATTCCCGAGAATGTTCCTTTACAGTGCCTCCTGCTGCTCCTTTAACACAACTCAGCAGCTGTCGATGTGCTACAGCTTTCATGTCCTCGTCTGCTGCTTAAGAAGCTTTTTTGTCTGCAGCTACAGTTTTAGAGACTCCTAGTGCAGTCATCTACCTTAGTACATTCATCATCGCAACAATCTACCACCTGGCTCGGTCATCATTATCATCCTCAACTACACATTCTGTTTAGCCTTCTTCGACCCAACTCAAGTCCTGTTCCCGAGTTCTCCAAGTGGGTCGAGGATGAAGCACCTTATGTCCCTGTTCCCTAGTCCTCCAAGAGGTTTGATGACAAACCTCCTCACTTTCCTGTTCCTAAGTTCTCGGAGCAAGTCGATGAAGAACAGCCTCCTGTTCCTGTTTCTGAGTTTTCTGAGGGGTTCTAGGACGAACTACATCCTGTTCCAGAGTTGAGGTTGAGTCGCCTCACGTTCATGATCCTGAGTTCTACTAGGTGTTAGTTTTTCGATGTGGGTGTCCAGGTGGACACGCCTCTGTCTTCTTTTCCAAAGCTCTGTCAAGGGATCCTCTTGCTCTCATGTCACTCTACAGAGCTCTGTCTAGGGATCTTCCGGCTCCCACGCTGCTCTCCATAGTTCCGTCAAGGGTTTTCCCGGCTCCCACGCCACTATCAAGAGCTCTGTTGAGGGATTACCTGGCTCCCATGCCACCCCCCAGAGCTTCATCAAGGATTCCAGCAGTTTCATTGTGTTCTCAAGGACTCCTCTGAGGTCCGGGCCCTGTCATGATCCATTAGCTGCTTGGGTTGGAGCCTCCGCACCTAATGGATCCTGACAGGGCCCGGACCTCAGAGGAGGTCCGGGCCCTGTCAGGATCTGTCATGATCCGTTAGGTGCTGGGATTTGGAGTTTCTTTTCATGTTTCTTCTTTCCCCTATTGTTTATATTCTCTTAGCTCATTGCATTGTTTACTTATTTCTTAGTTTATTCTTGCGTTTCATTACATTTAGATATTTCTGTTAAGATTTCCTCCTGTGTAATCCTGCTCTTATCTGCTCACTGTTCCTTTCCCCTAAGTTCCCTCTGCTTTCATTGGTCTCAGCTGTTTCTCATTTCCACCTGATTTGTCCCACCTGTTTTTGCCATGCCTTCTCCACTTCTTCCTTTGTATATAAGCTGTATGAATGTCATTGTTCATTGCTGGCTGCTACTGTTTATGTTACGGGTCCAGTCTAGGGGGGGCAGACCCGCAGCAGAAGAATTTTCCTGAATAAACAGCAGAAATGATGAGAAAAGAAGCAGTGTGTTCTGGTTTGATGCAGCCTCGCTTCATAGTATGAGTGGAAGCTGCAACGGTGCCGACAAGAAGGTTCCCTCACCTGGCGGACCCACTGCCTGCCCACTACGCTGCCCTCTTGTGGCACACTCCACAATCACATTAGGACCAACCAAACAGACATCAACAACAAATAACCGCAAATACCATTTTTTTCTTCCAATTGAAGTGCCAAAAGTGTAAATAAACCAACCTCAATATAAAATAATAAACAAATGTGAATGCACATTTCGTGTGCGTCACACGCTTCCCGACACAGGAAATGGCTCCGGACATTTATCAAATACAACTTGAACTAGTATGAACTAATGACCTTCACAGTCTTGTTTTTCTACAATACATTAAAGTCCTTGTATCCCACTAATAAGTGGGTAATAGCCTGTGTTGCATAGGACTAGTAAACTGGTATACTGGATATGCATAATGCTGAGGTATGAGTCTATATGGTGCACGGCATACCACCGGGTTAGAGTCCATTTCCCAGATAGGCACAGCTGGAGGCAGAAAGGCCTCTACTGCACTGACAGCTGGTGGTGGCTGGTAGATGGGCTGGAATGAAGGCTGGCCCAGGGAATTATAGGTGAACATCTGGGGTGGCTTTCGGGTACGGGTGGATCTCCGGACCTGTGAATCATCTTCCCTCCCTGACTTGTGCTGGCTGATGTGGATGTGCTGGCTCGGCGGTGCCATCCCGGTCCATGTTGTCCTGTGTATCCTCTGCTGGCACAGGTATGCCAGATGCACCATCCTCATTCCCTTTTCCACAGGTAACTCTGACTGATCAGTGTTCCCAAGGAGCCTGTCTTCTTAAATTGTCCTGTTTTGCTCACTGGATGTCTTTTGCCTTGTGTCCTTTGCAGGACTGGAAGTTGAGGGTTCCCTTTGAGCTCTCCTGTACTCCATCTGGAACTCATTAGGTGGTGATTTTGTGACTCTTTGGGAAATCCTCAGCCAATATTGTGTTGGTTCATCCTCTGAATCAGAAGACGAGTTGCTTTTTGTGTCATAGAGTCTTTGGTCTCGTCTTGTCTGTCTTTGAGCTCTGGTTTGATGGTATTGTCCATTTTTCACAGGTGAAACTTTGTGAACGGACTCTACTGGCAAACCATTGGCTAAAAGGAGGAGGTTAGGATGGAGTGTTCTGACCTTATTATTTCCATTTTCAGGAGTTACTTTGTAAACAGGACTATGTGCTATCCTCTCCTTCACAACATAGATGGTGTTTTCCCAATATGACCTTAATTTACCTGGACCTCCTCTCTCTCCCAGGATGCGGACCAATACACGGTCGGCTGGCTCAAGGACAGCCCCTTTGATGTGATTGTCATAAGATTTCTTCCCCTTTAAGCTTGAATGTTGGCTATTCTCAGTAGCAAGCCTGTATGCCTCTTTCATCCTTGCCGCCCATTTCTCAGCATAACTTCTGGGAGTGCTGGCGTCTTGTTCAGGGTTAAGATCAAAAATGAGGTCTACAGGCAGTCGAGGATGTCTGCCGAACATCAGATAGAATGGGGACATACCTGAAGCCTCATGTCTGGTGCAGTTATAAGCATGAACTGCACATGCCAGGTGATCTCTCCACATTTCCTTTTCCTTCTCACCCAGTGTCCTTAACATTTGGAGAAGCGTTCGGTTAAACCTTTCTGCAGGGTTGCTTTGAGGGTGATAGGGGGTTGTACGTGAATGTCCTACTTTACACAACTGCTGCAGGGTTTTGAAGAGGTCATTTTCAAATTCTCTCCCCTGGTCATGGTGCACCTTGTGGGGATAGCCAAACTTGGGGATAAAGTCTTCAAAAAGTTTCTCTGCGGCTGTCTTGCCAGATTTGTTCCTCGTGGCATATGCCTGGGCATATCTAGTAAAATGGTCAACAGCAACCAGGACATATTGATACCCGCCTTTACTAGGTTCGAGATGTAAATAATCAATGATCTCTACCTAGCTATACTAGCTCGAGGGGCTGGCTAGTGGTGATACTCCCCATAGGTGCTCTAATGTGGGAAACAGGCTTTTTGCTTTTAATACAGGGACATCTCCTTGTCACATAAGTCTCTAAATCTCTTTTCATGTGTGGCCAATAAAACCGGTCTCTGACTAATGACAGTGTTTTTTCAGTCCCTACATGGCTCATGTCCTTGTGGAGAAACTTAAGGCTGTGTCATAATACACTTTGGGAAGGACAAGTTGGTTTCTCTGGTTGGTCTTTCTGTAAAGAAAGTTGTCTTTCAAATGTAATCTGTCCAACTCATAAAGCATCTTTCGGGCTGGACCACTAACCTTGCCCTTAATGTCATTGGTCAGGGTTTTGACTTTGAGCTTTACGACTTGCCCTATAACAGGGTCACTTTGTTGTGCTTTCACTAATTCAGCATGACTAATAGCTGGGAGTAGGTCAGGTGTCTGGTTGTTCTGTAGTAGGTCCAGCGCTGCAACATAAGCAACATCTTTTGACCCGGCAGTGCGAGCCATCCCAAATAGTCTGAATAGTGTCTCTTGTCAGCTCTTTTGTGCAGGTGTCTAGATAGTTGTCTATGTCTAGTGGCAGTCTGGAAAGGGTATCTGCGTCCACATTAACTTTGCGTGGCCTGTACTTAACCTCAAATCTGAAATCACCAAGCTCACCGACCCAATGGTGGCCTACAGCATTAAGCTTCGCTGTGCTCATCACATAGGTTAACGGATTATTATCCGTGTAAACTGTAAAGTTTGGTGCATAATAAAGATAGTCCCTGAATTTCTCGCAAATGCCCCACTTTGAAGCCAAGAATTCTAATTTACCTGAGTGGAAATGGTAACGACGCTCAGCTGGTGTCAGTGTTCGTGACCCGTAGGCAGTGACCCTCAGCTTTCCCCCTTGACGCTGGTACAGGACAGCACCGAGCCCCTGCTCTGAGGCGTCAGTGTGCAGCACAAAAGGAAGACTAAAGTCTGGATAGGCGAGCACTGGCGGGCTTGACAGGGTTGTTATGAGCTGATGCAGCGCCCTCTGGTGTTCTTCTGTCCAGCGTACTGGCGTTTTTGATGGAATCTGCATACGTTGTGACTTGGTCGTTTTCTTTGCCTGGTGGGAGGAACTGGCAACACTGGTGTTTTTGGCTACTAATAGTTCATACATTGGTTTTGCAATCTTTGAAAAATCTTGAATGTATGTACGGTAGTAGCTGAGAAATCCGAGCAATTTTCGAACTTCACCAACTGTAGTTGGGCTCTTTTCTTTTAGGGCTTGAATAGCGTCGATATCTTTGGGGTCAGCACGAACTCCCTCCGCCGAGACGAGTCGTCCAACATAGCGTACCTCCTTTTTGAAGAGCTCACATTTAGTAGGCCTGAGCTTCACGCCATGGTTTTGGAGTGTTCGTAGGACACGCTGAAGTCCATCCACATGTTCTTCAAATGTTTTAGCATAGCAGAGGATATCATCCAAGTACGGGATGCAGCACTCATCCCTCAAGGAGACCAGCATCTCCTCCATGCTCCTCTGAAAAGTGTCAGGCGCGTTGGAAAGCCCAAAGGGGATACGGACCCACTCATATAATCCCCATGGAGTGATAAATGCTGTCATGTGTCGTGATCCTTCAGCCACGTAGCCTTGATGATAATCTTCCCCTGGTCTAAGATAGATAACCAGCAGTATCCCCCCAGTGTGTCAATAAGGTCCTGAATGCGAGGGAGGGGGTGTCTGTCTGGCACTGTCTTCTGGTTCAGGAGCCTATAATCAAAGCAAAGACGAAGGGGGCCGTCTTTTTTTTGCACACAAACCACGGGGGCTGCATATGGGGACCGAGACTTGACTATTCACTGCTTGGCAAGAAGGTCTTGAATATACTCTTTAACTTCCCTGTAGAGTGGTTTGGGAATAGTGGAGTATGTTCGTTGTACTGGAATGTGGTCTTTTAGTGAAATGTTCATCTGAAGACTGGGGATACATCCAATGTCATTCTCATCACGGGAGAATGCATTTGACTCTTCATACAACATTTTCTTACAACAGATTGTTGTTCATCACTTAAATGACTCACATCAACTGGTGGGTGCCACAACTGGGCGGTGGACTCACTAGGTGTTTGTTCTAGTATAATACAATCGGTGTGCTAAGGTCATTTACTGTTGGAGTAGCCGTATCTATTATTTTGTCAATAGACTGGATGCACCCTAGTAGTGTTAAATGGTCTAAAGTAATGTCACTCTCTGTGTGATTACCTACAGGGATCTCAATATACGGTCGCTTGCCTTTATGAACTCCCACTAGTCCATCGCCGATGTCAAGCGCCTGTAGCTTAATATTAGGGTCAGAGACTTCAAACAGAGCACCAGGAGCATTGAAATCAGTTGAAAGGTGGCATCTCAGGTGCGTGACCTGTCCAGGATGTATAACAGCGCCTTGTCGTCCAACTTTAACTCGAGCCTGTTCAAATCTGGCTTCCTGAGTCTGGATAAAGCTTACAATGGTCTCAGCCTGTTCAGCTTGAATCTGCATGGCGTCTCTGAGCAGTTTAGAGATGACTGAGATCAAGTTTGCTTCTTCTCCTTGCTCCAGAATGAGCTCTTGAATGACGTGAAGCCCAAAATGGGACTTGGGAGACTGACTCTGCTGACCAGAAATGGGACTCTGATGGTGAGGTCTGGATTATCATTGTTAGGTAGGTTGAATAGCAGTTCAATCCAGCCATCATAAGGACAGACTCACCATTAACTGCAGTCACATTGAGGGCTTTCTCCCAGTAGCTCACTGAGAGGGCGTACCTTTTGGTGTGGAGCATAGACGTTCCTCCAAGCACGATCAACAATGCTGACCTGCGCACCGGTGTCCAGAAGCACAGTCACTTCATAGCAATTCAGATTGCACTTAAGGAGGCATTTCTGTCCTAAAATCTCTGCTACTCTTTGTGATGCAGACATTACATCAGCAGAATGATAAGCAGCTCCATTAGCAGAGAGAGAGACATATTTTCGTTTTAGTTCTTTTGTCTGTGTCCTTTGTTTGTAGCTTTTGGTTCTTTTTAAACATCCTACTGCATGGTGTCCCTCTTCCCACAGGTAAAACAGTGACTACAGTTGGTCCTGTGGTGTGCAACACAGTCAGGGCAACCATATTTGTTTCTTTTTGGTGGTTGACGGGACCTTTCAGGACAGTAGCATGTACATGGTGAACTTGACTCGCTTGAGCTCAGCTTTCGAGGCTCTTTAGCTTGTGTTTGAAGAGAGCTTATTGCATCTGTCAGGGTTTGAACTTGAGCAGTGAGTTGTCGAATGAGCTCATCTTTGACTTTAAAATCTGGACTGGGCCTTGCTTTAGTAACAGCGGTAGACTCAACTTCATTACTGTGAGCAAAGGCAGTTTTGGGGCGACTGCTACGGCCTAAGCGCCGTTTGCGCTCACTCTCTTCATGTGTGGTTTTGGTCATCTGTTTTAAGAGCAGGTCATCAGTCACTGTTGGATTACAAAGGTAAGGTTTCAGCTCTCTTCTTATGTCATCATGTTTCTCACTTAGCCCTTGGTATACAGTGTGCAGAACACACATTTTGGACAGTTTGAGCTTCATATCTTATATCTCCATCTGACTGCTTTGACATGAATATTAACTTTTGCTTGAGCCCCATCATTCTGTATAAAAACTGTTTGCGGAGTCTCACTTTCATTCTGCTTTGCTGTTATGAGTCCTTGGAACAGTTCGGTTGTGCTTTTCTCTCCTAGATGGGACTGTAAGGAGCTCTTCAGCTCTGTGATCGACATTTCATCCTTGCTTATGAGCATTTCTTTGAAGATTCCAGGCTTGATGATGCACAGGACTGCCTGAACCACTTCAATTTCTGTGTGATTTTCTTTCAGTCCTCTGTCTATTTGCTTGCTAATGCTGCTGAAGCTTATGTCGGAAGCATTATCACCAATCTGCCCACCCTGAATCTTGAACTCTTTCCTCTGTAGTAACGGTAGATCTTTCAGGGCTATCATGCTTCAGAGGGATTAGATGGGTACTTGCTGTGAGACAGCCTATCTTCATCTGCAGAGGTTTGTTTGTGACTCGGACATGTGTCAGTCATTTTGAGATTTTTGGTCAAAGTGAGAAGCTTGGCCAATTGTGACTCAATGGTGTCAACCTGGGGAGTTTGATTACTGTCACCTCGAACATTGTCAGCTTGCTGGGAGCGACCTTTAGCAGGTGTCTGATTAGGGGATTTATCAGTCTCAACAACAAAGTTGTGACCCTCTTTGAGCTCCTCAATCTTATCATTGAGATATAGCAGTAATGACATGCCTTGATCTTCTGACTCCAATAAGCTTTTACTGTTCATGTATGTCACTATGAAATCAATGCAACTTTCTTCATCGGTTTGGTCAATTTGAGCTGGATCCAGGTCTGGTGTTTTGGGGATCTCACCTATCTATTACGAATCAGAAAAAGGCGGACCCAAGATTCAGCCAGACACAGAACTGAATGATTAAAAAGTTTATTCAGCCACAGGAAAACGTCACTCAGGTTAAACTCCACACAGCTTCCAGGAATTACTGAAGCAGAAAGAAGGATTAGTGACTTGTAGTTTCTCCAAATCTTGCAAGGATCAGAAAAGTCACTAACCTGTTCTTGTCTTGGGTTAAACTTGAAACCCAGAGGGGAAACCTCAGTGGGTAGAAGGCAGGTGAGAGAGACAGGTGACTTTTGGCTGAATAATCCAAGGGCTAGGCTGATTCAATAATCCAGGGACAGAAACAGGGTCAATAATCGGAACAAGAGACGTCAGGCAGGGGGCAGGCAGAGGCATAAATCAGATGCAGGAAACAGGGTCAAAACCAAAATCCAAACAGTCCGACAAGGGGCAGGCAGAGGCAAAAATCCAAGAGGTAAGGCAAGGTCAAAAACAACGATCAGTCAGGAAGGAACGCTGGATATCTACTCACACGATGGCTTTCAAAATCTGGCACCGTCTGCTTGTCAGAGTCAGTATATATCAGGGAACACACAGGTGCTTGGAATGCCACAGATTGCACTGCACTGCAGCAGTCACCAGGTGCATTTCATCTGCTGATTGCAGCCAGAGAGACAGGCTAGAGCAGACGTGCCAGAATCATAACACTATCAGCTGGGATAGTTCATCAGCTGTGAGCCGAAACAGTTCCTTTTTCACCATTCACACCAGCTTCTTGCGTTCACTGTCCTCCATTGCTGCTTTATAACTTTAGGCCTTGGTCCTGCAGCCCCTGGTTTGAACCCTTTCCTTCAGTTATATAGCACTTTGGCACAGCTGCTGGTCCACGGGCCCAGAACTCGATGATGACTCCCTGGCGGCTGGTGATATCATCGGTCCCGGACAAGAGCCCCCAAGTTTCTGTTACGGGTCCGGTCTAGGGGGGCAGACCCGCAGCAGAAGAATTTTCCTGAATAAACAGGAGAAATGATGAGAGGAGAAGCAGTGTGTTCTGGTTTGATGCAGCCTCGCTTCATAGTATGAGTGGAAGCTGCAACGGTGCCGACAAGAAGGTTCCTTCACCTGGCGGACCCACTGCCTGCCCACTACGCTGCCCTCTTGTGGCGCACTCCACTATCACATTAGGACCAACCAAACAGACATCAACAACAAATAACCGCAAATACCATCTTTTTCTTCCAACTGAAGAGCCAAAAGTGCAAATAAACCAACCTCAATATAAAATAATAAACAAATGTGACTGCACATTTCGTGTGCGTCACATTTACATGCCTGTTCCATATCCGTTCTCTCCCAAGTCTCTGCCCCTGTTCCTTTTCTGTTTCTCCTGAGTTTTTACCATAAGTCTACTGTTTCGTTTTTTATTGAATCATTCAACTTACCTTGTGGCTCCTAAGTTTCTGTATGTACTTTGGTCCTGCAAACAATCTGCACACCTTGGCAAATTCTAAATGGTTTAAATCAAAACATAGTTTTATGTTGGAATGACCAGTCTACAAAATTTAAGTTGACAAATTTGAAGAGAAATATATGTTCACAAATCCTGTCCATCCTCTCTGATTGAGTTTGATGTATTTTGTGAAAAAGAATGGGCAAAAAATAACACAGTGTACAGATATGCAAAACTGGTAGAGACATACTATATCCCAAAAGACTTTCAGGTGTAATAGCAGCAGGTGTGTCTTCTAATTATTAATAATGGAATTTATTTTAATATATGAAATTCTTGAAATCGTTTAGTCTCGTTTTAAATCTTGTTCTTGTATTATTGGATTTCACTGCAGAGTTTGACAAGGTGGATCACACAATTATTTTTTCTCACTTGGAGAAGCAGGTGGGCATCCGAGCAACAGGACTGGAATTGTTCGAGTCTTATCTGACAGACTGAATTTTTTGTGCTGAACTTTTTGTGTCAGTCTGGGAAACTCTGTGTCCTACAGTGTAACTCTTTTTTTTCAGAGTTTCTCAGGGTTCAGTTTTAGGTCCCCTTCTTTTAATTCTTTATCAGCTCCCATTTGGACCCATTCTTCAAAAGCATTGTGTCTTTTTAATTTTTTTTGCCACTTAAGGGTGACACAATCCTTGTTGGACCCCTTCTTAATTGTTTTTAATCGTTTGAAGAGGTGTATGCCTTTAAATGTTTTATTTTTTAGGAAGAAAAAGACTGAGGTGATGGTATTTGGTGGCACATAAGGGGGCCTGTGTCTGAACCTGGGGTGTTTGGCCAGTTGCTGAAAATGACAGCAACAAATCTTGGATTTAAAATGGACAATAATATTTGACTGCCAGATTAAGGCTGTCATCACTTCCAGTTTCTTTCAGCTTTAGCAACTGGCCAAGATGAAACTGCACTTGGAGACAGTAATCCATGCCTTTGTGGCGACACGACTGGATTACTGTAACACACTTTATTTTGGTGTCAGCAGGTCTTTAATCACACGTCTGCAGAAGGCTGTTATGTGTCTTTAAAGTAACACACACGTTTAAGCACATTTTACCAGCTTCGAGTTCACATGACTGGCTTCCCATTCAATTTAGGATCCATTTTAAGATTCTGTATTTGTTTTTAAGTTTTTAAATGGCCTTGTCCAGCTTTATATCTCTGATATAATTATTTTAATTGGATTAGTCCGTAACATAAATGTTTGTTTGTAGATCCGTTCCCTGATGTTAAGAAGAGTCCCAACTCTAAGCACTACCTCTAATCGAACAAGAGTAAGTAGTAATTTACTAAAACACTACTGTTTCAAACTTGTTTTTGAATCAGTTTGACCTGATATTAGATCAACATGCTTCTGTAAAGTTTACAGAAGTGTTGTTTGATCATATTAAATGAAAATGTCAAGTTTTTCCTTTTAATCACTTATTTAACAAACATTTTCTATTTTAGAGCACAAGTGCTGGAATTTCATCTCACAGTGGCCTTAACATTTTTGGCCGATTACGTGGAAGAATGCGTAAGTTGTTTTACATTGTGTCTCTTCTTTATTACCTTAAATTCACTATACTTACTATTTGTTTGTCTTCTAGATGTCTACCGTCTTTCACGGACTGGAAATTCAAACAACACCAATACTGCATCAGAGTCATTTACCCCCACCCACTAATTATGGGGGAAAAAAACAGGTCAATTGCCTGGACACAGGACAAAAGGAATGGCCCAGAACTGGGGCTCCAGCCAATAAATTATAGGCAGAAATAATTTTTCAACATATTTTTATTTGTGGGTAATATTTGAGTTACATAAAACCTTTATACAGTATCTATCTATCTATCTATCTATCTATCTATCTATCTATCTATCTATCTATCTATCTATCTATCTATCTATCTGTCTATCTATCTATCTATCTATCTATCTATCTATCTATCTATCTATCTATCTATCTATCTATCTATCTATCTATCTATCTATCTATCTATCTATCTATCTATCTATCTATCTATCTATCTATCTATCTATCTATTGCCATTAACACAACTTTTGACTCATTGAGTTAGTGAACCTCGTATATGTTATGTCAAAACGAATGCCTTTCACATAGAGGGCAAAGGAACTACTAGCAGGGAATTCCCAAAGTATTTGACTTATTCTGCCTTACACAGTGGATGGAAAAATATTACTACTGATGCTGCTCAACAACGACCTTATTTTGCCTACCATTTTTGATATTCTTCTACGCAGTTGAGAAAAGGTCAACCAGTGCACTAATATTCATAAATGGGATGAAAATATCCAACGTAAAATACAGAAAGCTTTTTTAGAGATTTCCAAAGCATAAAATAAACCATGCACACAAACATAGTTATTAGAAATAGAAGAACCTACAGAATTCTGTCCTACATACTTCTGGAATTGATAGCCAACCACAAAACGGAAATTTAATCAGAATTTGAAAAAAACGAATTATTACTGAAGCGGTTGTTGGATGTGATATTTTACTTGGCCTTAGAAATCTGCCTTTTAGGGGCAAATACACTAGATTTCTCGGTTTAATTGAGCTGTTAGCAAAGTATGACAGCCTCTTAAATGACCATTTACAAAACATCAGAGAGCACTGGCAACAGAAGAGAATCCAAGTTCATCACCTTTCACCTGACAGCCTAAATTAATTAACTTTCTGCTTAATATGTACTAAATACTATTCTGAGGGAAAGGCAAGAAGCAATATTTTGTTCCATAACATTTGATGCAACCCCAGATGTGTCAAACTTGGAGCAAAATGCATTGTTGCTAAGGTACGTCAGTCAAATATCTCTTCGGGGTGAGTGGGAAATAAATGAACGTTTCCTTGGATTTAAGACATTTTCAAAAACACAAGGAGAAATTGCGATATTTGTCTAACAATAATTAAGTGAACATGGGATAGATCTCTCCATGTGCACCTCACACGTTAAACCTTGCCAAAGCAGCCCCCGGCCCCCCCCCAAAAAGAAAATTTTTGGGTCATCCATCAGTGTACAAAATTCAGTGAACCCCCATCCCTGAGAGTTTTTTAGCGTTTTACACAGCTTGTCTGACACACGATAAAAATTGGGTAGAAAAAAAAGGGAATTGTGGGAAGCTTTGCTTGGTGTAATCCAGGCCGGAAACTTTACTAGTGAGAAGCTGAGGCACATTGTCTAAAGACTTACTTTTAGTCCTTTAAAGCAGTTTTGCTCCTCGCATTTTGAGTCAAGTGTTGCAGTACATAGAAGATTGAAACCTAACCAATCAATCTTCAACCATTTCATTTAAAGTCCAAGCTGTCAATATAAAACTGGGGGAAGAGATTGCCTGCATGCATGTATCATGAGACAACTTTCTCACTGGGGCTATAGCCAGGCCCATGGGCATCAAATCCCAGTTAGAAGTTAGACCGAGAAAGAACACACTTTTCTTTGATGAGTGAGAAAAGCAGGAGACAGAGGAGCAAAGCACAGACACTTTATTTAGAGATAGTGTTTCATGTTGCAATGGATAACATAATCTCTCAACTACATATACGGCTCACGTCAATGCAAAAGGTACGTGATGAAAATGGTGTTTTGTGGAAATTTAGATAAATGCGACAGGACAGGATCAGTGCAACACGCTCAAAGCTCTCTGAAAAGTATAAAATTTACCTCACAGACTCACCTTAAAACCAAAGCACTAAAGAAAATTTATAGTGCTACTTTTGAAGATGGTCTCTGCCTCTGGACCTACTTAATGTCTTATACACAATCGGACTACAAAGCATTTATGGAGACTTGTGTGTCCTGCAATTTTCCCGTCTGCCTGTGACTGTTGCTGGAAGTGAGTGGGCATTCAGTAACAGGAAGATAAGTGAAACCTACCTGCGCTCTGCCATGTCCCAAGAAAGGTTCAGTGGTTTGGCAAAAGACCATGGTTTCCCAGGCCCTTGGAAAGCTCTCAGCTGGCCTGCATTTACCAACACCTGCATTTGTACAAATAATCTGTACACACGTAAATCTGACATGTATGTTGTTTTGATTGTTTTATTTGATCACATATGCAAATAAAAAGCATAATATCTTGGCATTAATTTGTGAACCAAATTGTGCAATTGCATTTTAATAAAATTGTATGTCATTTAATATTATGTTGCTGCATATTTTCAATTGAAATTGCAAAAAAATTTTGGTTTGTTTATGTGCAATCCAAAGTGCTTCATTCAGCAGCCTCATTCACCTCGCTGCGGGGCAAGGAGCCTGAGCTTGTGCGGGAGGTCGGGCTCGCCTCCACGCAGAGGCGTGGCTCAGGTTACACAAAAAATTACTCCAAAAATATATGTTTTTATTAATTTGAATAGGCTTTTAGCTGTTTACAGTAAAATCACTTAAGAGTATTTCTCTTGAAAAAGCTGTCAATCCTCTCTTGCTTTTTTCTTTTGTGCATCTGAATTATGCTAAGTCACGAAAAGACAATTAAAAGCTTGACAGTGTCATGAATCTGACTGACATAACAGAGAGACTGCATTTTCTGGCTAACATATGCTGGCACGTTCAGTATGATGGACCAATTGTGACATATTTAAAGATGAATACAGAAATGAATAAATGCTCAATAGATAAATAGGCATGCAATTAAATGCACAAGAAATACAGTAAATAAATAAATGTAGGCAGTAATTAAATTATACGATGAGACATAAATGTATGTTTTTTAATTAGCTTCTTTATTTATTCACCTTTGTGATAACTGTATTTCTTTATTATCCATTAATCCATTAATTGTCAACTTTATTTATGAATTGCTTATTTTTTATGTATTTATTTATGTGTATGTTTTAATATTTTCTGTACTTTTATTTCTTCCTTTGTATTTTTTTACTCTATTTCTTTCATGCTTTTTATTTCTCTCTCCTTTTTACATTGCTGCCTCTCCGTTTTACATTTCTCTTTCCTTTTTACATTTCTGTCTCTCCTTTTTATATTTCTGCATCTCCTTCTTACATTTCTGTATGCATTTCTGCCTCATTATGCAAATGAGGAGGGGTTGTGTCTTCATGGGTCAATCTCTGCCTATTGGTTGGTTAGCATTAGCCTGCGTAGCTCCAATGTACATGGCTTTTCCCCACTAAGAACTAATGGCGAACTCGGCAGGCTGACGCTCGGTCAAAGTTCATTACGGTTCAACTTTGACCAGCGCAAATGCGCTGTACCTAGCGGCAAGCGCAGCACAAACCACGTCCTGTCTGAAAGGCCCCTTAGACTCTGTTAAGAGGAGAGGAAATGGACTCAGGAAACAGATGAACAATAAATGTTGCACAAACGTAAATGTCATAGAAAAACATTGCTCTCTGGACATATTGATACATTCTCTCTCTTTCAAGATGCCGAAATAATTCAGGGTTGACATGGCTGTTCTACAGTCCTTCAGCTAACAACTATTAGCAAACAACTGATAGCACATCGTGATGGATATTTTTTTATAATTGCAAGAGACTTCAGCTAACCAAATCTAAAGACTGTCCTCCCAACATTTAGACAGAATGTTTTCACTGCACTATAATTTAATTAGAATTTTCTCACATTATATTTTTAAAATGTACTTAATCTTCTTTGAGTGAGTGTAATATGCTGAATTAGTTTGTTTGATTTATTATTATTATTAATATTACCTAGGGTGGATGCTGATTGAAGTACCATCTCAAGCTGAAAACGTTTTGCCCATAGGGAGCATACATCTGGGAAACCTCTGAATATGAAGATAGATGTACGGGACTTTGAAGAGGACAGGGTACATCTACTCCTCTCATTTTACAAACAGTAACCGGAATAGGCATGTCGACTACATTGTACCTTTGGAGGCTAAAAATATAAAATTGAATGTTGTGAAAATTGCTTGTAAAATTACTATCACTCAGATGTGAAAATGTTTCAACGTGTTGTTATTTCTTCATTTCAGGTGATGCTGCTGTTTCATAATTTGATATTTGATGACAACAATAAGTCTAAGTTTGGGTTCAGTCTAGATCTAGGTAAGGCTGTTGCCACATGTTATCTGAATAAACCGTTAAGTGTATTTTGTTGGTACTTTCAGGAGGAACCGGCAAGACTCTGCTTTTTGAGGTTGAACCTGACCACCTTGTTCCAACAGCATCAGAGGCATTTGTTGATAACCTCTTCTGGATCGCAGGGAGGATCTTAGCTCATTCCTTTTTACATGATGGAACTCCAACCGCAGGATTAAGTCATGCAATCATTCGTGCACTGTTCAATGGGGACCCTGGTTGAGTTCTGCTGCAGGGAAGGGTCTACTGACCTGATGTCTGTCATTCAGGGCTTGCCCTATTTCTACAGCTTTGGTGCTCCAATCATGAGAATTAGCATTTTTTGCCATCCAGTTTTTCAACAGACCTATGTTGCGTTCCACCACTCCGTTTGCTTGGGGAGTGTATGGTGGAGAGTAAATTCTCATTACTCCAAATCTCTGGCACCAGTGATCAACCTGTGCGTTGTGAAAATGAGTCCCATTGTCTGTTCGCAGTTCCTTAGGCACCCCAAGGGAACTACAGACTTACTCCAGCATGGTAACGGCTTTGCACTGGTTTGGCTCCTTGTCCTGTCTCTTTCTTTCTTTGTTCTTCGTAAAACTGCTGCTCCAGATCATAAGAAATCACTGCTTGATCCATCTGTGGAACTGTCGTACATTGCATTGGCATTTTGGCAAAGGAAATTTCTCCTCTCCTCCCCTTGGTTACTTCTGGGAGGGCTTTCACATATCTAGCTGGTGAGATTGTTTTCTTAAGCACATGCCACACCGGTGCAAGGCGCTGACCTCCATCCATGCGTAGCCTTGCTCTTCTGATCTGGGAGTCTTCATCATCCATGTCTTCCAGCACCAACCTTTCATGATGACTCTGAGCTGTTCCTTGTTTGTCTAAGGGATGTGCTGTTACATGGCTCACCCACAACTTCTTAGCTTCGTCACTCTCTGTAGCATTGGTTATCATTGGCCACACATCTTTAATATAATCTTTACAATCTTCTTCTGGTCTTTGCTCTCTAACTAAGGTCTTGATCTTTTTGTACTCATGGAAAACATCAGTTTCTGGGCTGGATGCTGTTAGCTGTTCAGGCATTTTTCCTATGTGCTTTCTTGTGGAATGCGGTGCTTGCGGCCGTGAAGGCTCCTCTTCTTCTTCCTCTGCCGACAGCTCATCAACCCTTCGCTCGACCTCTTGTGCATACTTGTATGCTGCTTTCTTTAGTCTTCTTAACATCACATCATGCACAACTCCATTTTCTTGGACGGCTTAGATATTTTCTTTGAACTGGTTTATCTTTTTGATCTCTTTTTCATAATCTTTCAGTCTTGCAGTGGCTCTGGCAGTGGAGTTTGTGAGGTACCCATTCAATCCAGTCTCATTGGCAACCATCTTTACAATCGGGTCATATTTTTCAGATGGCGTGTACAGTGAGATCAGCTTCCCCGGTCCCCACAGTTCAAGGAACCCTGTCCACCAGCGTAACCACCGACTAATATCGTCCTTTTTCTGGACTGCCTTGGAACTTGGTACCATGACCAGTCTTGATCCATGGTTTATCTTTGAACAGTAGTATACTTCATCACTTTGGAGGTGGTTTGTTAGCTGACTGTCTAGTGTCTCTTCTGATTGCTCTTGGTTGGAACTGAGGAACATTTTCTTTACTGATGAAGTCCATGTTGGATATCCGTCCCCATATAGTAGCAACTCAGTAGGGAAACAGTGTAGCTCAGATCATGTTGATGTTGGTTGTTCTGCTTATGGGAGCGGTCCTTCAGCTCCCCGCTCCGTCAGCTCCTGCGTTTCAATCTCTTCGTCCATCGCTATGTCTTTGTCGTCTCGAGTTGTCTGAACCCATTCCTACTCGAAGGTACTTCGGAGGCTTTGGAGACGGACTATTTGGCTACTAGCTTTGCTGTCTGGGTCTGGTCAGTCTACCCTCAATAAAGCCCTATCCTCATCTGCATGCTATGCAGTTACTGCGAGGGTTGTGATTGACGCCCTTATCAGTCACAGACAACCTTACTCCCTTTCAGGCTGCCGGTCCGGGGTACTCAGGCAGATACATCCTTCTGCTGAGCATCCTTCATCTGGGGCCCCTCTATCTCTCATCTGGGTCCCTGTTCGTGCACCAACATTCGTTGTCCGATGAGCTAATCCCTCCCTCCTACTTCCCTATTTCTAAGGGGATTGCTCAATCCAGCTCTCCATCCAACGGGTCCAGACTTCCCTAAACCTGGAAGGTCTTACTAAGCAGGTTTACTGGAAAATCTGTTGAAGCTGGTGTCGGGAAATGACACGCCTAACCTCTGACAGCCTGCATCCAAAAGTCTCGCCCTTCTTTAACTGGTGGTCTGGACGACCGAGTAGCCCACAGCAGTCATCCACTCCTCGACAGTTCTGTTAACCTGTTGCCTATTTTACAACTTGCAATTGGTATATGGGTTAGGTTGATTTTAGTGGCTCGGCACGAGCCCCAAGGGCATTGTTTTAACAAGTTTGACTTAAGGCAACCTATAAAAATCTCCTCAAATCATTTGGAACCCGGCAACAAGACTTTTTACCACCAACGAAAAAACCTAAAAGTAAGGTCACTCAAATAATTGACCGTCCACAATAAATCTAGAATTTTATATGATTTCTTTAATTAGTAATGCTTTTGCAGGGGTCAGTAACAGCTTAAAAATCAGCAAAACTTAATAATTTGAATAATAGAAATAAATCAATCAACTTAACCTATCTTTCCCTAATGCTGAAACTGGTAAGGCTGAAGACGCTTTGGAGACGGAGGCTCACCATGGATCCGAATGGAATGGCAACTAGTGATTTTCTTCTTGGGTGAAAGGCAAATCTTCAGTTTTCTTCCTTTAAGCGGACAGGCGCTGATGCTCAGGGTTTCGATAGTCAAGTTGGAAAAAACTAAAAAAATGTAAGAAATGAAAAAATTTGAAAAACAGAAACTTTGTTGGCATATGTTTCAAAAGTCGGTAGCTTCCAGAGGCTGAATAGTTGAAGGAAACCTTTGAGGTGTAATTGAGGTTGGTTCAGGACTTCCAGTAGCCTGAAACGTAGAGCAATCAGTTGTTCACTGACCAAGTTCACTTCAGTTGTCTTGGTAAAAATGCAACAGATGAAATTCAGATTCTCAATTTTGAGTTGAGGCTCTTCACAGGGCATACGGGTTGTTCGTCTTTATAATTTTTCAGCGGGGCTGCGTCTCCGGTCTTCTGATACATCTGCTTCATTCTCTGTCCGATCTTGTTCGCTGGTCTTCTGTGAGGAAACAACCCCATTTCTTTCTTTGGCACAGTTTTAATATTGCAGATAGCCTCACCGCTCATCCCCTGTTGCCGGGCAAGCTTTCCCATCATTGAATTACGTGGTCACCGTGACTTTTCAGTGCTGTCTCCCAGCCTCCGTAGACAGAGTCGTAAACAGCCTGCGGCTGGCTCCCTGGTGCCATGACTTTTGCCTGTTTTTTGAACTTCAGACTGACAAAAAACAGCGTGCACCTGGCTTCTCGTTTTTCGCTCCCATGCTTGTTATGACTTGAGCTTGGTCATTGACCTTCCATCCATGCCCAGTTCCCGTGAAGCTGGCTCTCCTCTGCCCCTCCCGTCCGGATGTTATGACTCTGCCGCTTCTCACTCCCAGACCATGGGGCCATCCTTATCTGCTCAGCCTCAAGCTTTCTAACAGTATTTCTCTGCTTTTTGCTCTCAAACCAGTTACAGCTAAACATCACTTCATTTTCACAATTGATTAACATTACCCCTCCTCATTACATGTAATAATTGTAGAAAAACAGAAAATCATCTTACATTTTTCTTTGATTATACTTGTAGTTTTCTGAAAGAGATAAGACAGTTAAGACTTTCGAAAAAGATAAGACAGTCACAGTTAATGTGTGACTGCATACAGGCCTCTTTAGCCCTCAGTTCCAGATTGCGAAGATATATTCATTTTTCTGTTTCATGACATCTTATCCATGTAATATGATCATTATTTATTTGATTTATTTGCGTCATTCAAGCTTAAGATTGCCAGTGTGCTGCAGCTCTGCTAAAGGCATAGGAACAAGCTAACATTACAGAAAACCTGCCAATTTGTTGAGTGGCTCATGCTTCACCTGTCTCCCTGTTTGATTGTGGTCAGAGGGCCTGGTGGTACCGATTGTGTGGCAGCCCCACTTCTTTCAGTCTGACCCAGGGCAGCTGTGGCTACATTGTAGCCTACCACTGACACTATGTGAATGTGTGTATGAATAGGTGGATAACTGATTATAGTGTAAAGTAAGTGTAAAAAAATTCAGTGTAAAGTCTCTCAGATTGTTCATTACTGAATGGATTTGATTGGACTTGATAATTCCAATAATGCACTGGGTCACAAAGAACAGAGTTATAAACAAGTGTAGGCAGAGACAATAGTGGCATTTACTGATACCATTTTATAGCCAAAGTATATAAACAATGCCAATCACCAATGAGATAATTTAAAAAAAATTTCAAGCAAAAAAAAAAAACATACAGGGAGCTCTGATTTTTGTCGTAACTAAGAGGAAAAACACAAATAGTACATCTATTTTTTCTATTCAGCGCATCTTCAAAACATGCAAAAGCAACAGCAGTAAAAGAGCTCAACAGTGAAGTAAAAGTAATGAAGCACACCATTTCTTTATGTATGTTGTCACAGGTGTTACTCTACAGGTTAAATATGCACGGTACATTGAACACTATAAATAACAGAAGCATGTTGTTGATTATAATTTCTAAACATATGGTATCATAATTCACAACAGATTTGTATTGGAAAAATCTCCTTGAAATATTTTCCCATGAATGATCATTTTAAAAGCCCGTCTGAACCACCTGTAAAAGAAAGCATAAACCAGTGGATTTAACATAGAATTAGACCATCCAAGCCATTTAAATGCTTCAATTATTATATCTGGTACTGTGAATATTCTCATTCTGTAAAAACCAATAGCCAGAAAAAAAGGAGTCCAACACATGAGGAAGACTCCCATTATTATAGCCAGCGTTATGTTTGCCTTTTTATCCATCTGACTGACAGCTGCACCAGACTTTATAGTGTTCTGGATGCGGCGTGCCTGCTTCTTTGCCACCACCAGAATCTTTAGATAGATAGTTAAAATTATAAAGGCTGGAATATAAAACGCAAAAATAGATCCAGTTGTGGATTCCTTCGTACCTAGAAATATCCTACACCTCCAGCTAGGATTCTCTTTGCCTATCCCATGAACTGTGACGACAATCGCAAGTAGAGCAGGAATAGCCCAGCTCACCAGGATCATTGTCAGAGCAACATGAACATTTATTTTACTTCTATGCGTTAGAGGATGACACACTGCATAATATCTGTCAACAGAGATAAAGCACAGGTTTAAAATGGATGATGTACACAGTAACATATCAAAGAGACCTCGCATTTTACAGAGTAAATAACTTGAATACCAGCATGACCTCAGAGACAATATTGCACTGAAAGGCAAAACTAAAGCCCCAACTAGCAGGTCAGTCACAGCCAGAGAGAGGATGAGGTAGTTTGTTGGAGTGTGGAGCTGCTTGAAGTAAATTACAGAGACAATTACAAGAAGATTCCCACATATGATTAGAAGTGACAAAGACACAACAAAAACACTTAATGCATAATAGGTCACAGTTTGTCTATGCAGCTCTAATGATTCATTACAGAGACGCTGATCTTCAACCATATCATCAGTCCTGAAAGAAAAACTGCATCATTTAGTTCAATGTGTTTTTTATTCTGTGCTAAGAAGTAAAAGTGGAAGGATGTATCCCTGGTCCCTGAATGACTGAAACAGCTTACCTGCTTCAGATTTATTATTCCATCTCTATGTGTTTATTGGCTGTTCATTAGTGTGACTGGGGTTTCTTTTGTATCCAAGGTGAGATGCTCCCTGGTGTCACTTTAAGAAGTTGTTTCCATTTTTGTGATTAAGCTGTTGTACTGTTGTATTGTAATGTATTTGTAATAGAATGCAACAAATTGCAAGTGGTTTACTATATATTTACTTAACTGTCACAATTAATGGTGAGTTATTTTGGGTTTTAGAAGTTGGATTTCCTGAAAAACAACAAAAACACTCCCCAAGTTGGAATGTCACCTTGGAAAATCAGTACTCACTGTGCAGCTCTGAATTCAGTATCCAATATAGCCCCAGTGTTTATTGAATGAAGTGAACGATTTGTATAACTATATGCATAGCTGTCCCCCCAAAGTCAGTACTTTGCAAAGCCAGCTTTTGCCGCATTTAAGTCTGCAAGTCGCTTTTGATAAGTCTCTACGAGCTTGTCACAACTTGCCACTGGAATTTTTGCCCACTTCTCAGGGCAAACCTGCTCCAGCTCCCTCATGTTGGGAGGTTTTCACTTGTGAACAGAGATCTTCCAAGTCTACCCACAGATTCGCAATTGGATTGAGGTCTGGACTTTGACTAGGCAATTCCAACAGATTTAAATATTTCCCCTTAAATCCATTGAGTGTTGCTTTAGCAGTATACTTAGTGTCATTTTCCTGCTGGAAGGTGAATCACCATACCAGTCTCAAATCACAGGTTTTGCTCAAGAATATCTCTGTATTTAACACCATCCATCTTTCCCTCAACTCGGACCAGGTTCTCAGTCCCTCCCTCTGAAACACATTTCCCCAACATGATGCTGCCACCACCGCGTTTCACTGTGGGGATGGTGTTCTTGGGATGAAGGGATGACGGGATGTTTCAGATTACCCTGTGGGTTGGGATTCTCAGTTGGTAGAGAAGGCTCACTATGTGCTGAGGCTGTAAATTCTCGACACCATTGTCCTAGGATTAAGTCCCGGTCTTGGTCCGTTTGCTGCATGTCTTTCCCTTTTCTCTTTCTCCGGTTGGCCCGGTTGGCCTCGAAGCAATTCTGGCTTACCTTCCAGCACCTCAGGAAGGGGTAGCAGTGCTTCGCCAACACTGTTTACAGTGGGGATGGGGAGCTGCTGACCTTGATTGGGAACATTATTGGGCGGTGGAAGGAGTACTTCGAGGATCTCCTCAATCCTGCCGTCATACATTCCCTGGTGTAAGCAGATGCTGGGAACTCGGGGTTGGACTCTTTCATCACCCAGACTGAAGTCACCGACGTGGTTAAAAAGCTCCACAGTGGCAGGGCTTCGGGGGTGGATGAGATCCGCCCTGAGTACCTCAAGTGTCTGGATGTTGTGAGCCGTCATGGTTAACGCCTCTTCAAATTTGGTGGCGGTCGGGGACAGTGCCTTGGACTGGGGGACCCGGGGGGGTGGCCACATCCTCTCCACCCTCTGCAGGGGATCGAGGGGTTCTGGGAGTTTGCCCAACTGGTCCACTGTGTTTTGTGAACCGGGGAAAAGCATTCGACTGTGTCCCTCGTGGGGCCCTGTGGAGGGTGCCCCAGGAGTACGGAATCTGGGGGGCCCTTTTTAGGGCTATCCGGTCTCTGTACAAGCGGAGCCGGAGTTTGGTCCGCATTGCCGGCGGACTAAGTCGGACCTGTTCCCGGTGCATGTTGGTGATCCTTTGTCACTGGTCTTGTTCATAACTTTTATGGACAGGATTTCTAGGCGCAGCCCCAAAGGGGGCCCAGGGGGTCTGGTTGGGGACCAGTGGATTTGGTCTCTTCTTTTTGTGGATGACGTGGTCCTGCTGGCCCCCTGTAGCCAAGACCTACAGCATGCGCTGGGGCGGTTTGTAGCCAAGTGTGAAGCGGCTGGGATGAAGATCAGCTCCTCCAAATCCGAGACCATGATTCTCGACCGGAAAAGGGTGGCTTGCCCTCTTCAGGTTGGAGGGGAGTTCCTGCCTCAATTGGAGGAGTTCAAGTGATTATGCTGTTGTTCTATTAAATTATAATATATTTATAATAGAATGCAATTAATTATAAGTGGTTTACTGTATATTTACTCAATTGTCACGATTAATGGTGAGTTCTTTAGGTTTTTAGAAGTTGGATTTTCTGAAAAACAACAAAAATACCCTCAAGTTGGAATGCCATCTGGGAAAATCAGAGTGCAGCTCCGAGTTCACTATCCAAAATAGCCTCAGTGTTTATTGAATGAAGTGAACTATTTTCTAGCACTTGTGATGATGTAGTTATCACCAAAACAAATAGCAGATATTTCTGCTTTTCTGACTCGCAAATTGAAAGTCCTACCTGGCGTCATTCCAGCTTTTGGATCTCCTTTGGGGGACTTTTTGAAAAACCGCTAAAAAAATTACCTTTTTCTACTGTTCTTAAAACTCAGATTCTTCATGCTAATTCTATTTCATTGACATTCCAATTAAGCAGTAAAATTCATCCATGCAATATCCAGCAGAAGATAACAGTCCCAATCACCTGCCTTGGCATTTTCATGTTTTGTTCCCTCACAACCTAGAATTAAAATGGATTGTCTCAGAGAATTAAACCATTTCATTTACAGAACATGTCGTGTTTTTTTAAAAAA